>VOMN01078872.1:0-16012 GCA_014899125.1 Orchestia grillus | reverse complement strand
TTTGATTGTAAACCTGTATCTGATGTAAATTACGTGTGGTAAATACGTGTTTTAAAATGTTTCTTATACTTTCTATGGATGAATTTTTCGTTCATCCGTTCTCAGGCTTTCAGAAATCCTGCCCTTCCTCACTTGAACGTGATCCGGTATTAATGCTTTTCTTTTGAACAAATGACAATTGACATTGCATCTTCTTTGGTAATTTCTTATTTGTATTCTTTCCTCTTGATCTTTTTCTTTTTCCTTATTTTCTTTTCATTTTGTTGATATCTTTTCTATTTGCAGCGTCTGCAAGGATTTTAATTTCCCACTCCTATTTTCAAATTCTAGTTATAAATCTATGTTAGTCATTTTTTAAAGCAATGTATGTAATCAGTAAACTAATTCCAAAAATCGTAGCTTTCCCCTTTACAATTTCTTCTGCACTTTTTCCTCTTTTGAGTCTGCTTTGGGTTACAATTTCTAACAGCTTCCTTCCCAGCTAAATTTACAAATATATATGTATACTCATAAATTGTTCCGACACTACATTCGTTCCATTTCTGCCTCCCTCCTCTATCGGCCGTCCCATTATCTAAGCAGACCAGCACAGCCTTCCCACTGCCCTGTGAGTAATCTTGACTCTTTTTTCATCGAGTTTCACTCTACGCACAGTAGTCCAACTATCGCATCTCATACAAACTCCATATCTCATCCCTTTCATTATCGCTAACTGCACAACCACTCTCTTTAAAATTGAAAGAACCTAAGGTTAAAATTCGGCCGTTTTTCCCGTTAACCTTAGAAATGAAAACTGGCAGTCATACCTGTTAAGAAAGACGTTCTTCGATAAAGCTTCCGCAGAAAGATTAGAAATAACGATTACAGGCCATGATAAACGATGGCTCCAAATTGGTGGCTTTAGATTTGCGATTTTATCATACAGCCGACAAGTCGATATCAAATTAAATTTGAAACCATGACCGTACACAACAAACGAGATACAAATACCAGTGTCTATAAATTCAGTTGAACCATAGGCAAATTTCAGTCGGAGTTTGGTTCCTAGTGAGAGAAGACCTCAGTGACCATAGTTTTGTTAGAATTTTAAAACTAATTCCAAGCCAACTCTAGAGAATTTTAAAATCCTTTACATTTTTTTAAAATCTGCCTCACGACCACTAGCCACAGCATCAATAATGCTGCTAGTTGGATTTATCTTATTGGTTACCGCGGCGGCGACGGCCAGCAGCGCCAACAACGGCACCGAGAATGACGTGTACATCTACACTCCGGCTCCCTCTACTCTGAAGCAAGTCACTGTGGTAAGAACGTTACTTTCAAATTGGAGCACGCTTACATTAGTTACTTCTGTCATGGTACGCCACTCTTTTTAAAACTTCGAATAATTTACTTGATATCAATAGCAGTAATTATGCGTAAACTAGAAAATATGGTATATTTTAGAGCTTCCTGAATATTTTTCTAAAATTTGAAGAATTTCTACACAGAAGTCTTTGACTAATCGATGTCAAAGGACATACTATCGCGAAGTCCCTAAAGTAATTGCCACTCAGTGTATGAGTTGCCCTGAAATAGTCATCATGCACAGTCAACACTCACCACGGTGCAGCGCAGGAGAAACATTACTTTCCGCAATCATAATTATAGGAGCAGTTTAAGAATTTCTCCGAATTAGCTGCATATTTTCTACATCTACTTAGCTACCTCTTTTCGAAGACAATGAAAAAGAGAAACTGAGCCCGTGAAAAACACTTTGCCTCATAGAATAAATAATAAAATCAAAATATTTCGATTTATCTAATTCATCGTTCAAAATGACCATTTATTTTGAAACATAAAGTTCATACAGTTAATTAATATTTGGGTACAAATGCTTCATCTAGTTTTCAGCAGTCTGCATTGTATATGTCAGAGTGAATTTCAGCCTATGTTCATGCCTTGATACAGTTTCCAAATAAAATAAATCCGAAGCAAATTTCACAGAACATTCAAGTTAGATTTGTGTACCTCACAACCGCAATGACATGAATTCAAACTCGTTATGGACGACTTACATTGTATACACTAGGCATTTTCTCATTGGCTAGGCTGCATAAAAGTTAAACTCAGATGTAACGGTCTCATTACAGGAGGATAAAAATTGAAGAAATATGTTGAAGTAGCATCATATTTAGGTCCCACAAATGCAACTTGGTCAATTATGCAACTAACCAAGCAGAGAAACGCTGGACAGTTTTTGTGACCAGATAAGGCCAATTTTATTCTGCATTCGTACACAAATATATATATATGCCCAGAAATGTAAAATATTCTTTTGCGGTAAAACACAACAGGCCTTGAATTGTGCCCCGTGGTAATATTCTCAGCCAAAGCTGGGACTTTTTTAAGTGCAAGATTACTGATAAATCAGTGGAAAACACTTGGTCGTTTGCGTTTCCACCACATTGCTCCCTAACATGAGATAGCGTGAAGCCCCGGGGGTTAGGCGGCAGCTTATGAGTGTTCAATATACCTGATTCATGGTTTCAAAAGATTACTCACTAAACCCAGTCCGTAAAAGCACCAAGCTGCACTTTTCATCAACAACTATCTCAGAAGTGAGAGATTTATTCTCTCACTTTTGAGATATTTGGAGGAGTGAACTTACGTCATACTGGTATATCAGGCCCAGATTCAAATATTCGTTACATCTCATCATCACATTTTCGTCGTTACGAAATGATAAACTTTTAGGATAAAAGCTTACGCTTTAATTTTATAACGATCTTTTTATCAATAAGGTTGTGTCATTAGTTACAATTCTCATTATGATAGGAAGACCATAGTTTGTATGGCAAACTAAGGACCCAGAAAACGGCGAAAAATTATTTTAAAATCATGTATGACAGTAATATAAGGTATCAACTCTTGGTTCATTCACCACGAGGTGCATTGAAATCGCAGAAGTAATAGCACATTCTATTCAAAATAGATTATTAAAACTATGTGGTAGAATCTCTGTTCGCGACAGACGCTGTCCACAACCTAATATGCCTTTGACTAACTTTAACGACAAGTTTTCCTTCGGTTGACGTATAGTGACTCGGTTCTTCACCAAGATTGCAAACCAGTTCAGTTTGCAATTTCTACATCATTCCGTTGTCATTAATCCGAGCTTGGTGTGCGTCGTGTTTGTTAGAGTGCATTGTATGCTTCAGAAATTCCAAAGCTAATCGTCTTGCTTATGTTTTGAAAAAGTTTTGCTAAGGTCAAGCCGAAATATGACTTCTTGGAACGTAAAAGTGGAGTGATAGCGCACAGAGACCTAATCGTGATATTATTGAGTTAATGAAAGAAATTTTTAAGAAGTGTTCGTGAATCCGATCTTCAGAGCAAAACAAACTGTACAGTTCAAGCTAGGTGTGGAGCAATTATTTAGAACAAAGAGGCCACAAAGACAGCTGGCAAAGCAAGGAAAGTGCCTCTTATACATATATTGACACGAACGTCCTAAGAAAATGTAGAAAACTCCTCGTCTGTAGCCGGTACTCCGCAGTAAAAGTACGAGTCGCGGGAAGTCATTACGAAAAGTAATATTTTTCGTAATTTACGAAAAATATTTAATTTTACCACAATTCATGGAAAATTCTTTCATTTGGATAATTCTTTAATAAATATCGATTATCATTTTGTGAATTCTACATAGATCTGCGCCAAAAAATTAAGTTTGAAAAACATTTCACCGTCGGAAATGGCTACGTTTCGCAACCAATTTGCATCGAGACCTCGGCCAAGGAGCAAATTAAATTCATGAACCAAAGTTCCACAGTACTACGATGACAGGAAAAAGGGCCAGAAAAGTCAAGCTCAAAATTTAAAAATCAACTGTTTTCAGAGGATGGGTGCTCTGCATTTCCTCGAGAATGAAAACAAAGTGGGTGCTGCTCCTTGCAAAATTTATGCAAACTCAAAGAGCAGGCTGAGTAACGTTAGACGCCTTAGAGAAAGCTAGAACATTGTATATTTGAATAAAAGCACATACCTTTATTTCAAACAGTCTATGGAAAAAAGTCCTTTATTACTTTTTCGTAGCATCGTAAACATTAATAATCGTGTCTTCATTCTTAGCCCTTCACATTCTTTCAGTACATTGCCAGTGAGTAGACTCACCTTACAAGGCTTCTAATTATATCATTTTTAATTTCCCAAGCTATGGAAGAAACGTAAAATTTTGAACATGTTGTCGAGCCACAATTCTGTCTCTCATGATCTCCGCTCTCTGCTCAGTCTCCTTCATTTTGAGCTCGTTCATTCAAAAAATGTTTTTCCACACAAGCAAACAAGTGAGGCAAAGGTATTAAGTTCGTTAAAGAATTTGAAAACTTTAAAATTTTGAGTGATCCTGAGCGTTGTTCATTTCGTGCTCACAATGCCTGATCTCTTAGATTTTCACGTCATTGATGAATAAATGAAACTCCTTGGTTGTCCACCAGCTTTTAAACTCATCATCAAAATATTTCAGTTAACTTTTTGAGAGTATATTCATGAAACGAGTAGCTTGGCCAGCTCAAAAAGCAAACTAACGAAGATGGCCAAGCACGAAACATACTGGCAAGAAACCTTCAAGTTTCTTCTGAAGTATATTTGATCACGAAGCATGGCTGTCGATTTTCAATCGTGAATCACATGATGATGCTCAAAAGAATATAATTGTTTTATAAGACCTGTACAGCTGTAAAGAGACCAGTTACGCTTCCATTATCTACAACAAATGTACTGAGGAAAGCACTGACCCCCAAATCTCCTAGTCGAGTCAGTTTGTCCTATCACTATTACTGAAGACTGAGTGACCGAAACATCTGCACATCGATTATTACAGAAAACCTTTTTGTATACCTGACTTAGCTCCACATTTTCATCATCAGGTACGTTATCATAAAGTATACATAACAGCGTCGCTTGTTTGAAATTCACTTTCTATACAATTTAGCTTCTGTTGAAAGCGCTTCTTCACTGACCAAATAAATGATCAAGCTGGGCATGTGACAAATGATGCCCTAACGAATAGTCGACAATTTAAATTTCCACTTAAGGAAACTTTTAGTTTCAGCAGCAATTCTATTTTGTTCTAAGCTGGTGTGTAACACATTCGATTCAGCTGCCTTAAACTTTTCTAGTATGTTTTCTTGCATTTTAATGAGCCAATAACCTCAATTTCCCAGCACGTTTTTTTGGGTGATGTGGCAACGAAGACAATAATTGTGGTTTTCTTCTCATCCCTCGCTGTTTGAAACTAGTATTTACGTTCTTCTTTTTTTACCATTCAACTTTAGTTGACTGTGTACACAAAGTGTTCGGAGTCTGCTCGGAGATTCCTCAGCCATGCTTCTTAAGGTAAAATGATAAGGATCTAACCACTGCCCGCTGAGAGACCAGCCCGCGATGTGGGCCTGCGACTGAAGATCCCTGGGCTAGTCGATGGACGCCGTCACCACTTCGGTACTCACTCCATAATCGCATGCACGAAACAGAAAAATTATTTTTTTACCGGCCATGCTTCTAAAAGTTTAACTTAAAGCGTTTTGATGTCAGCTCATTTTGAAGGAAATATTCGAAAAGCCTCATGGATTAGACATTTTTTGAAATTATACCTACAAACCTATGAGTTCTTGAAAATTTTAAATGGAAGTTTACTTATATTTATATCACCAGTGGCTTTTGTCAAACTGGTTTCATCAACAGAGGTTTATTTCTGTATTGTAGCTTTTAACTTTCGGAAGCCTAGCATAAATTTTTGTTTTTGTTTGGTTCTTTTGATTCGTTAATGGGATCTCTAGTTCGATATAAACAATCCTTATCGAAATAATGACACTTCCAACAATTTGTAGGAAAAGACGAGGTATCTCTTTCTCCCCTACCTTCGTTTGTTTCACTCGTCAGCTCAATCAATGGTTGTTCGATAGTCGTCCATGAAAGACAATTTTTAAACATTCCTGTTCACCTTCATCCCATCTCATTTTGTTACTAAATCTCGGACAATTCTCGGAATTGGAAATTAGTCAATATCGCGAGAGACTCGAAACCTTGATGGTTTCGATTAACTGCTGGGGCTAACACAGTCAAAATTTCTTTGCTATTGGCCAGTAGCTCGTGATTTGTTTCGTCCCGTTTCTTTAATTTTGATTCATTGCCATCTAGAGAACACTCATCCAATGCCTTCATGAGACCCGTGCCTCACAACGTACAATGCTGAAATCAATCTCTTGAGATTTTCTTTTGTTAAGTTAACGACACAATTTCAATGAAACTCAATATTTGTTTATTCTTTCGTGAAATATGAAACACAAGCCAGTTTCCTCTAGCAGTTAGGTAACGCTCAAGTGTCACTATTAAAGTTTATACTGGCACGTAATATGAACTTCTTGTCTCCGTGCTGTGAAAGTATGAACTAACATTGGATGATTTTGATGTGTTATGTCTAAAGATACCGTCAATTTTTTAGTACTAGGTTAAGTTTCTGAAATGCAAGGAAACATTTATTTCAGATGAAAAGCAAAATAAATGATATTAATACACTTTCAAAGGCAAAAAAAAATGCATCTACAAACGAAAAACTAACGAATAATTAGCCAATTGAAGGTACATATGTACTTAGTTTTACCCATGACCGTTAGGGGGAATATTTCGCGGTGAGCAGATAGGGGAAAATGTTAAGCATCTGCAATTTAGAGCGTCAGTGAACGAGACTAAAGTTAATGCCTGGTTTTCATTTGCTTGACTACAAAATATTTCATTGAGAGTCATAAGAAAGACACTTGTAAGATTCGAGAAAAATAGGCATTCCAACTTTCTTCTTCTCGGTTGTAACCTGAACCTAAATGTTCACTTGATCCACAACCGCTTAGGTCGGTGTCCAGAAAACTCAAACGTCAGTTATAAAGAGTAGGGGAAAAGATTCAATCAGGATATCAAAATCAAAAAGAATCGATATGAAGGCATCAGCGTCAGCCACATGAGGGTTGACTACTGTTGAATAATGCAGCAAGACTGTCCTGCACAAATCGTGCAAAGTAATTGTTCAAAAAACATCTTATTAATCATAAGCCATGAATCTCCTGTTAACTATTTTTTTTAATCGTTGTCCTCCATTGCACTTTTTACCATGCATTAGAGAAAAGAGCCATAAAACTACTGTGAAACGTAAATCATTTAAATTTTAGTCTGATTGTATTCCATAACAGGCTAATATACCTTGGCTCAAAAACGCTTCGATAGACTAAATTTAACACTCACTTTGGATTCCCTACCCAAATAGAACAATAAATGGTAAGAAAAATTCAAGGCCCTAAAATAGTTGTCGACGGGTGTTATTGATTATATTATTAATTTGGCTAGAGGAGTTGGCTAACAAAATTTAAAACTGACTCCTAATGATTTATTTGCTTAGTAACACATTTTTTACACCCTCTAGGTATACACATTTGAGACTTTAATAACCATGTAAAGTGCGATTTAATGCGGCATAGCGCATGGAAAAACATCGTGCGGAAATCAATTTAAAAATAAATGTAATACTAACATGAGTGACACTGTAGAGCCCTGAGTATTCTACTCTAGCTGGAATAGAACCAGGGTGAAGCTACCATGTATACATATGAACTCACACTGCAGCAAATTCATCCAGCGATAGTTCTAGAAACGAAAAATATTTCAAAAATTATGTTGTTGCTCGTCATGGATCTTCATTTTTGTTCAGTAAAAATGTGATTTCAATGTCCCTAACGAAACTTTCTGTATAACGTATACTACGTAACGCTTTTTTGAATGTGCAGCAATAAACTAACGTTGAAAATTTCCGTAAATTCTTTGAAAGTATATGTAACACGATTCATTTGTAGCTTCTATCGTTTAGGTAACTACAAGCTGATAACAAATAATTTCTCATGGAATGTAAAACGGATCACTTTGTTCCACATAGTAAATTTATTCGTCTAAATTACGTTCGTTTCTACCTTTTGGCAGCTGTTTCGGCACGGCGCCCGAGCGCCCGTCAAACTCTACATCCATGACCCCAACAGCGACCCCAGCTTGTGGCCCATGGGTATGGGCCAGCTCACCCAGGTAAGCCTGAACTGGTGTCGGTTACGAGATGTCTCTGAATAATTTTTTCAACAGTAGAGGTTTGTTTCATGTTTTTTGTCTTTTACTATTCGGATAGATGTGCTAAGCAAGTAGAGCAAGATCTTAATAAGAATTCGTTGACAATATCGTTCATTGTGACATTTTTATCCCTAGATTTAAAAAATATATATTATTTAATGTACGACTGTCGTTTGAATGTTAAGCTTCACACATTTGCAGAACACAATTCTTATTCCTAATTAGCTGATACGAGAAGTATGCTTAAATTCTTGATCATAATAGTCCGATTAAATCTTGTGCTAAAATCTTATCAAAATAGAAAACATAACAAAGTTCTTCAGCTTTGTACATCTTCATAGCTCTTGGCATTGACTTAGGTACTCCTTTAGCGTATTTAACTGAAAAGTTTTGAAATGAGACCTCCGTCGAGCAGGAAGGGCTGAACCAGGTTTACCAACTCGGTAAGTGGCTGAGGCGCCGCTACGGGAGCCTGCTGTCGCCTGCCTGGAAGCACACGGAGCTGAGCGTGAGCAGCAGCGCCGTGGACCGCTCCTTGAACTCAGCGGCCGCCACCGTGGCAGGCCTCTACAGCCAGCCTCTACTGGACGACCCTAGAGAGCGCTTCAACAGGGAAATGCCATGGACACCAGCACCAATAAAGACTACCCCATCAAAATTTGACCAGGTCTACTACAACATTTACCATGTTTTGCAGTGACTGATTTGTCTTTCAATTATGCATAGAAGGAATGTATGAGTTCGAATTAATCTGAGTCATTTTTTTAAGCTAGATACTTGCAGTTCGAGTCGTGGACATGAATTGGATCGTCCATCGCATGTTACTTCATTCTGAAGCTTAAAATTCGACACTCGATAAAAATCGAAGCAGACGCACGCAACCTGATCGTATTAAATTTAGTGTAGATTCAGACAACCGGAAGTCAATTTCAATATTTGGGGTACAAGTAAATTGGAATCATTTTTAAAACAAATAAACCTAGGTTGGAAAACTATTCGCTCTGAATTCAAGAAGGATGGGACTCAAACATCTTTCACTAGAGAATGAAAAAATGTGCAGCGAACAGACGGGCCACCCCTAACTTCATAACTACACTTATAGCAGCTGCCTGCCACGGAAGCTGCCAACTTTGCGATGGGTGGCTGGCATTACGCTCGACCTGAGGTCGTTGGCGGAGTACGCGCCGGAAGGCAATACCTGCCAACACGCTGTCCTAGAGGACAGCAGTTCCGATAAATGAAGAGATAAAGAGTCTCAGCAATTTGTGTTGTTATATTACAGAATGACATTCATTTTAGTTTTCAATTAGAATATTATCAGAACGATACCCTTTCTATAGTAATATTTGTAGAAGTATGCACCGGTAATAATTTTTCTAATTGTTCTGCTAAAAGAATAATTTACAGTAATTCGTGCATTCTTTATTTTCTGCCTGTTTTAGAATTATAACACTGGGTGTGAAGAGGGAAAATGAAACTTTCTTATGAATACATTTTCCTTCAATCGGCCACCGACAAATTTGAGAAAACATTGAAAGTATGAACAACGCATTACTTCCTCCTTCCTCATCAGGTCATCGACTTGAAGCGTTCCTGTAAAAGAGTGAAGCAAATCGACCGAGAGGTGAACGCCACCGCGCCTGTGCAGCGATACCTGGAGTCGCTGCGGTCACTGCGCAACACTCTGACTGAGCAGCTCGGCCAAAATTTCGACACTCTTGAGGACTTGGGAGTGCTTTATGATACCTTCAAAATCCAGGTAAAATTATCCTTGAAATGAATAAAAACTAAGCGCAAAATACATGGAATTTTCTGCCACATTGTATTATGTATGATTTTTAGTTAGGATTTTCATTCTTTCGCCACCGAACCTCATATGAGACATAAAGCCATATTTTATCGTTCGTGTGCAGCAAGAGCACAACTTGACCTTGCTGGAAGCAGTGCAGCCATTGATGCCTCAGCTGAAGCAGGCGCAGAGGTACAGCCTCCGCCTCGTCGCGTCAACTCCTGAGCAGAAAGTTCTCCGAGCAGGTAAAGCAACCCAAAATGAGCTCGTGTCTTGGGACAATTCGGATTATATCTTCGAAGTTATTTATTAGAATAATGGATGCCCGGGATCCATATTGTAGGTTAAGATTTAGAAACATCCACTGGGTTTGATATTTATTACCCAAGCTTTCCCACGCTTAAGCAGCGTCCCTTGAAAACGCACGCTGCGTCCCTTGAGTAATAAATATCAAACCCAGTGGATGTTTCCAAATCTTAACCTACAATCTCCGACGTTGTGATTTGGGGGCTTAATTTGGTGTTCTTAACTCGAGGATAGCTTGCGTAGATTAGCTCAGCTGAATAGGAAAGCGAAGGGAAATTACTTTCAACATCAGGAAAGCCTAACAGGGCTTGGAGTCTATCTACAGCGGTGTTTGAAAGATGAGTTGGCTTGCTTCGTTTCATTACAAAACCTTGCAGAACATCGTGAAGTAACAATTTAGAAGCAATGTCTGAGGCTAAGTTTCTAATTTAGCCACCGAAGCCGGCGGAGAGGCCAACCAGGCTCTCCGCCACGCACGTGCTTTCTCAGCTGAGGCTGTGGGTGATCCGATATGAGATAACTCGGATGATATTTCTGGAGGGAGAAAGACACATCCGATCATCGCATAGCAACGTCATTAAACATGAGCTACAACATCAACTACTTATCTAAAAGTCAAAAATTTGTAGAAAGTCAATCTGAGACAACCACTTCAGCTATTGGAAACTAGACAGTCGGAGAGTCTAGCTCGAACGTCATCTGTTTGATCGTTCAGCAAATTCTTTCTTTTATCCTGATATAGACGCTTGCCTCAGCATTATGATTTTATAATTACTGTGAAAAGGGGACCCAGTTAGTGATATGACGAGGCAAATCAATAAACTGAGTCAATTACTGTCCTGGTAATATCAGGTTCTGTAAATAAAATAGTTGCGGCTTGAAGATTACAGTGTGAATTACTGCAAAAGTTCACTCAAACTAAGATCTAATTCCAACCGGACAGTGCATATCTTTTTAGACATTGAACAAATTAAATAATTTAAAATAACTTACAAAATTGTATACCTATAAAGGCTTAAAGAAAGATTTGATACCAACCTTCTGATGCCTAATTCCAGCGTTCACCCAAATGTAAGTAAAACATTCTATGCCACGCAGAAGGAACGGGTATAAATAGATTTCCTACTCGTGCATCAAAGTGCGTTATAAAAATTATTTGATTATTAAACTCTAATTTTTGCAATTCAACTAAAATTATTGACAGTAAAATGCTTCTGAAAAGACTTAAGATCAGGACTTAAAACATAGCAAAGTTGAAGCTAGGAATTTAGTAACGGACAGATGTGAATGAAGCACAGAAATATTTTCTCAGTGTCAAAAAGTACTGACTTAACAAACACGCTTTGTACTCGTAGCATTGAAAACGGTGGTATTCCTGTTCACGCTGTTGGTCTCTCTTCTCCTATAACACTAAAATTCACTGCAGATCGAGTGAATGAATCTCAGGTTATCTTATGACATCATCATGTGAGAAAAATGGTAAAATCTATTCTACTGATAGTAGTATGAAAATCAATACCAAAGTGAAGCATGGAATATCAGAAATGCAAGATATTCACCCTTACCTCTTCCGTGAATTTGTATATGACGATACATATGTATTGTTTAAATTAAATTTTATCCTCTGTAAAATTTCTTATAAGTCGAAAATATATATTCAAGGTCAAATTTAGCCAAATACGAGCCGTAGCTCTAGGGATAATAATTAATAGGTTTCTGGAAATAGTATAGAATTAATTAACCTAAAATTATCTTCATATCTGACAGCCGTTAATTTTAACCTAAAAATTTGACTCACAATCTGGGTTGCTTTAAATTCTTAATCTTAAACGCATATAATAAAACTGCGCTTCTTCTTTTCAAATTTAGTCTAAGGATTCAATCGATCTAATGATTAGAGTGGAAATTAGCCTACAAAATCATCTTAGAATGCACAAGGCTGGTACAGAAGACGCTGGATGTCATTAAGGTTACTCAGGCCTACTAATAAATCTAAATATGTGTATGATTCATCGTAAATGTTCTTTTTTTAGGTGAAATATTTCACATGAATAGTAAAAACTGCTCAAATTAATTACAGGGTTGCATGTGGATTTTTAGGGAAAGATAGAGTCGTAAAAATGTTTCTTGAGTGCATATACAAGTAGATCGACGACGACGTATCTAATTCACTATCTATTTTTGAATAAAACTAAGCCACTGTTTATCGTCGTAAAATTTGCATATGAGGCGAATAAAAAAAAGGATTTCTTATAATAACAAGCATGCGTTTCAACTCGTGCATTCCTAGCATAATATACCGTCAACTTCTGCACACGTCAACGTCGTAGCCACGGGTCAGCATCGCGCCAATTATCAGAGTTAGCTTCTCAGGCCTGTACCAGGTCTCTCAAATTCTTCTACCTGCCAGTGACATTAGTGTTGACTGTATTATAATTTGGTAAGTATATTCTTGAAAACGAGGTAGTTCTAATTGAGAATATTAAATTCAAGTTATTGTTTATATTATGGATGAAGAGATATTAGCCCGAGCTCCTCAGTGTTTCAGTAGGATAAGTGACCGCAGATAGCAGTAACCGAGGCATTTAGCTAAGTTACCGAGATATTTTGCCAAGCTACCGGCGATAGCAGTTACTGAGGCATTTACCTAAGTCACCGAAGTTAACAGTTACTGGGATATTTTGCTATGTTACCAAAGATAGCAATTACAGGGGCATTTAGCTAAGTTACCGAAGATAGCTGAAGCAGTTAGATGGATATTTGGCTAAGTTACTGAAGATAGCCGGCTCTGTTATTTCACTTATAATTCATGTAATTCATTTGCTCAAGTAATCTATCAGTCAAATAATGCGGAAGCCCCAGCAATTTGTTACTGCCAGTTAAATGAAAATATTTCCTAAGGAAAAGCCTAGGTAGTGATACATCCAATTTTAAAAATATCAACAGCCTCGAACATAATATCCTAAAAATAGCATGACTCTTCAACTAAACTCTTTTCACAGACATATGTTTTGCTAATTTTCAATGTCACCTTTTTTTCCAACCATTTTAGGGCCTTTGATCATAGAGATCATTCAGAACATGATAATGAAGGAAAGCGCTGAGGAATTCAGGGCGAACGTGTCCTTGTTTTCGGTGCATGACACCAACATCGTGGAACAGCTGCTCGTGCTGCGGGGCTACAACAACAGGCCACCTCCCTACGCCAGTGCGCTCCTCTTCGAACTCCTCCAGGACCCCTTCTCGAACAAGTACACGGTAGAGGTCAGTCACGTGGGCTCACATCAGAGTCGGGGAAAATGGGATTTTAATTCGTTCAATCTCATGAACTTTTATTCATGGAAAGCAGTTAGAAAGCTAAGTTAACTTGTCTAAAAATAAGAATAATTTGTTCATTTTATATCTATCACACAATGAAAAAAATCATTTTAAAGGGAAAATGGCATGATTTATCGATGGTAACAAAGTATGTTACCAGGTCGCAGAATTATTACATGTGCTAAAAAATCGTGCTATACACTTTCGCTAGAACATATTATTAATTGTCGACTGCACAATCTTTACTATACGATTAAAATTACCATGTCACCCAAATTGGTCTTGCCATAAACACAAAATTAAAAACGCCGTTGATCACACGAACGTTTTTCTCTAACTGTTCGTAGGCTTAACGAAGCTGTTAGATTGAGCCCCCATTTTAGCTGGATGAAATAAAAGTATTGATCTTTATTTATCTCAGATCTACTACCACAACGACCCCACTGCATCGAGCCCAATGCTGCCGCTCTCAGTCCCTGAGTGTGAGAGCTTCAGCTGCCCGCTGGAAGACTTCATACAAATCACGGAACCGTTTAGACCGAAGGATATCGTTGAAGAATGCAACGTAGGGTTTGAACCAAAACAAGATTACCCTTGCGACTTGTACCTACAGCTTTCCATCTTCGGTGCACCGTTCATTGCAATCATAGTGAGCTCGATTAGTTACTGGTGCATCTGTAAAGTGCGGAGGGTGTGCTGCCCAAGAAATTATGAGTTGGTTCGTTAAATTATCGCCTGGCTTAATCCTAACACCAAAAATTTCATTTATGTTGGGGACTTATTTTCAGTACAACTAGAAAATACCGGTCGTTTTTTTAGCCACTTTGCCGTCGCTTCCAGTCGCTGTATCGTTGCAATAACTTTTACACGCACAGAAAAAGCAAGTTTGTCAGGTTGAAGGTTATATAAAAGATTGAATTTATAAGGAGAGAAAAAAATTCAGTCTGTACGGTACTCATGCCGCTGATCTACAACCTTCCATGTTGAATCACAGTTATTACTCTGTTTGTCGAGGAATTATTTTTTGTCTTCTTAAATTAAAAAACCTCGATAGATTTTTCGACACTGATAGTACCCGAACATATAAAGCTTTGTAATATATTCAAATGAAAATGTCAGTGCAATTGTGAATATTACTGTGATCTAAAATCTTTACAAATCCAAAGGCTCCAAAACCAATATACTACAAGACCTCGTGAACAGCAGGTTAACTCTACTCCGTGTGAAAGTGGTCGCAACTTTCAAAAATATTTTAATCTCATCAACGCACTAACATAATATATGTAAGTCATAACAGGCATAAAATAATCTGGATACAATGGAAAAATTATTCACGAAATGACCATTTCTAATCGGTAGATTCGCGAATAATTTATTTAGAGCGGCTCCACAGTATTATCATACGTTATATTTAATACTTTTAATTGCTATTGTATTCGATAGTGAAGTATGTAAGTAGGACATTAGATTAAGTTCACTTTTGTCAGTACATAATAGCGCATCACCTCACTAGTCAACAACTTCTGTTGCTGTCGCAGAATCCGTAAGTTACCGCCGTGAGTTGGCTGCCTCGGGCATTGAGGTATGATGGGGGGAGAGTTTTTGTTCGTACATACATCCATATTTATGTATGTGTGAATGAATGAATGAATAATTTTATTTATCTGTCCAAAGCTCCAAATAGAAGTTCACGAATTCCCGGCTTTGGAGATGCTAAACGTGTAATTCCAAACCATTTTGACACCAGAAATTTCACCCGTAGAAATTTCATAAAATTTCATTGATTTAATTTCTTATGTCACGATGAATTCCCATCAACTTACACTTCCAGTAATTCACGATATCTCAAGATTGTTAAATATTCAGACATTACGTTCATTGTTTTGCAAAGGCAATAAAACACAATCCTCAAATACTTTGCCTCTAGATAACTCACAGAATATTTTCTAATTTTGAAAGAACACCTCCATGTAAGTTTTATTAAATACATTTTCATTGATTAAAAAATTTATTCCTAGTCAGAATGAAACGGTTTTGCTAAGTTCAATTTGCTCGTCGTTCCAACTTGATATGACATGGTGGTCATTAGTAAAGTAAGCCTACTGGTCTCACTGACTTTTACTTAATCCTCATTGATCTCTATTTCATACGATGCTAGGCTGGTAACTTGTCCTTCGCTCGAGTTCTTCTCCCAAATTACATTTTTCTTCTATGGTTTTGGAAGAACTTAACAAAGTATTCCCGCATATGCACGTTGCAAACATTTCTAAAATACTAATTAAATTCAATCACGCCGTCGTCCAGGTTTTACGACTGCTTACTTCATCCTACATGATTTCAAATGCTCTATTGGTTTGAAGACTTCAGTGACGCTTTTCCTGAGCTTTTTCAACCAACAGTGGTGTTATGCGTTTCTTAACAATTTGAAACAATTTGAAACAATTTATTACCACAAGT
>VOMN01078862.1:0-101820 GCA_014899125.1 Orchestia grillus | reverse complement strand
CCCCAGGGATTTCGATACCTTAGAGCAGATATATGATATATGTTCTTTAAAGGTTAAATTTTTATCGATAATAATTCTGAGGAATTTTTATGAGTTAGTTTCTTCAATCTGTGCATCACCGATTTTGATGCACGGAAGATTTGCATTCCGTTTATATGCAAATAGCATATACTTAGTTTTATCTATGTTAATGCATATTTTATTGAAGTTAAGCAACACTGAAACCTTATGTAGCTCTTGCCTATGAATAAAATGCGTACAATGTGTGTGTTGTGTATGTATGTATATATCAATGTATAGGGAATTAAAATTTCAAATTTTCTTCTGAGATATTTATTNTATTGTTTACGATTAGTTAAGTACGATCTAAACCAGTTGAGGGCAAGCCCTCTGATGCCATAGCAGTCTAGCTTTGACAGTAATATTTTGTGATCTACACATTCAAATGCTTTTCGAAAATCGAGAAAAATAGAAAACACAGGCTTTCCGTCGTCTATATTTGAATTATTGTAGGTGATTGAGAATGGCCTGTGAGCACATTGGACTGAAGAGTTCCTCATCACAGGTGGCCTGTGACTCCTGAGCTACAACGCTGCTCACCAAATTGCTGCGGTCAATGCTGTCCCAGCTCGGAGCGACGAATAGCTTCGTCAATTTTAGAGTTATCGCGCGTGAATCTCGTTTCAGTGTAGTAAAGGAGGTATTTAATCTGCAGATGAATAGTTCACTATAGTTTCTCAGTAATCGTTCATTTCACAATGAAAGGAAACAAATATGAGAGGAGAATTTTAGCTGACTTGGAGCCCAAAACTTAATTTTCGGTCAAATAAACGAAGAGAAACGAGGACTCCGCCGCATGAGATCCACGACTCGGTCACTGGCTCCTCCGATGAAGTGAACAGGGTTGAAAGGAAAAATGAAGCTCGCTATTAACTTTCCTAATTTTTCAGTTAAATAAAGTGAAGCAGTTTGTCATCAAGGCAATTTAAAAATTAAGCGCACAGCAGACTGCGGTAGCTAAAGTTGGTGATTACGGGGCGAGTAGCTCTAAGGAACTCATAAGGCCTGAAATGCTGACACGGATTAACATAAAACTTCATCGTCACCTCCCTTCCACTCCTCTACCTCTCTCCATGTGCACCTGAACACTTCTACACCTCGCATGAAAAATGTATGAGTTACAAATGGGACGTTTACTGATGTATATGTCTAGACATGTTGGTAACATGCTATATTCTAGGCTAACTATACCCAGTGCTCGTGAGACGGTATGTGAGACGTGCGCATTCCAGACTCAGGCAGGAGGCACTGACCACAAGCGCCGACCAGGGAGGGTAAGTGCTGTGTTGGAGCAAGCTCATACGAAGCTAATTAAGCAGCGTCGAATGTGGAGTGCAAGTGCAGCAGCGTAACACATCTCTAGCTCAGGTTAGCGAGGGAAATTAAAGGAATGCACAGAATACGAGAGACGTTACTAACAAGTAACGGCCACGTGCTCAGCTGTACGCAGTAGGAACATGTTACGACGATGTGGCGCAAAATACTTGGCATCTCTGCGGAGACTTGGGGTAAATGGGAAAGTTTGAGAAAGAAGAGTCAGTGCGAGAGGGACAGAGTTAGAGTCTGAATAGCCATTAAACGCGGGGCGTTAGGCTGAGACCGTTGAGCTTTGTCAGGGGCTTGGAGTAAGTCTGAGAGCTAGAACTTGCTGGAAGTTAAATACTTGACCGAACGAGATACTTAGCTGTATTTAAATTAACCTCCATTAATGTAGCGTTCAGTTTGTCCGTCATTGAATATTGCGAATAACTCACCTAAAGCAACTCTCTTCGTGGATTCACAATCCTTGTGATTCACAAACCTCACTGTCTGATGAGTCGATGAAATAAGGACTAGCCTGAATAAAACAGCTTATACGCACTCACTCATGGATGAGCGTACGAAATTATCAAACAGCTACGAAAACGTATTATGATGTTAATGGATCCTCGTATTAAGGCACTGACCAATTAAACTAAGAGCTGTGTTTCCCCACAGAAGACCATGCCCCCCTCCCCGCTCTGGGACCGCCACACCCACGCAAGTCTGCTAACCTCGCGAGGCTCCGTCCACTCCCATCAATGTTTGACTTCAAATTCTTTCCTTTGATTTTTTAGTTTAAAATGTTACATGACAGCTGAGACCATCGAGTGTATAAATTTTCTACTGTAATTATTGAACGACTGCTTCGTTTAGTAGCCCAAAATTCTCATTTTGAGAGGTATCCAGGCTGCGTAAGGTATTTGAGGACACTTCTATTTTTGTAATTTAAATTAACCCGATAATAATTATTGTATTTTTTATTTCAGTAGATTCCATGGCAGATACTACTATAACTCTTGAAATGAAAAGGCACGCTGTAATAGTGTCAATAAAAGCGAAACACAATTTAGAAATTGCAAGATCTTTTGTTTTTGAAGTTAAAAAGGAGCTGAATGAAAACGATGGAGATAAATTGGCCACGAACAAAAGAAAACAGCATTGTCAACGCTCTGACTCACTCAGTCACTCAGAACACCTGAGTTTGTCAGAAGAGTGCATGATCGACCTGATCGACGAAAATACCGGGAAGTCAATGCGACATCTTGCCAAAGATCTTCAAGTGTCTGGAGGAACAATACGGAATGTTGTTCATCAAGACCTCGGATACAATTCATACGTTCTTGGGCGAGGTCAGTTTATGTCCATGAAAAATCAAGAGAATCGTTTAATGCGTGCATATTTTTCTAAAAGTGCGTTAGGTCAGATACCGCACGAACTCTAGAAGTGCACTGGCAGTGAGGTTGATCATCTCTGAAAGCAATTATACTGAAGATGATTTTTTGTCGTTTAAAGCATCGTTTTGAGATTTCTTGACGAAGCTTCAGGTAGCGTCATCAAAAGAACAACAGATTAGGATCTATTTTGACAAAATCGTTGTGCTAATGAGAAGATGAAGATATTTTGGAAGACATACTGAACAGAAACAATGTCTTTTATGCAGGAAGTAATTTGCATCGATCACTCGCTTGAAATCCTCAGGAAAACTCAACAAAAGCGAACCATTCGAAACAGCGACACTAATTCAACAGTGCGCCGTGCATCAACGCTGCTTTAGTCATTAAAAGATGAAAATACCTCTCTGGCGCCCATGCGTTAGCGCACTGGAACGATCAATGATAAAACTTACAGTGAATTTCACAACCCCTCACTTGACCAACTGAGGTGCAAATGTCCATGGATACTATTTGAACCACAAAAATAATTACAAGCTTTCAGTGAGGTTGCTTCTTCTGTGACTCATGTTCGGAAGATGCGGGTACCGAAGAGATCCGGAAATCATGACTGGGCATTCTTTTAACATTGGCAGAAGCGAGCGATTACGCTTGTACATAAGCCCATTTGAAAATAGGGATACAATTTTATGAGTCAGGTTTAGCGGGAGTTAACAATGTAATACCTTTACATAGCGGTGATGCAAGGCTGTAAGAACAACTAAGACATTTGCCAACTCTCAGAACAACGTGAAGACAGAATTACAAAAATACTGCAACAGGTCCACTATATCAGAGTAGCTTTGGACCATGAGTGATACCATCACAACACTCATTTTGAAATTTAGTAACAACAATGCATTCCGAAGCAATTTAACTCGTTCATTGGGTTGCTCCATTATTAAGTTGTTCCACAGCTTGGTTAAGTTTGAATTCTGTGATACTTGGCGTTTTGAAGATGGATTTGATTCCGTTATGTTTGACCTTCCTCTTCACTCAGATCAATGGGTTTGGTTATTTTAATAAATCAAGTATGAAGGTTTTTTAAGTGTTAGTGAAATATGAGTGTTGACAGGACAGACAGTAAAGGTCTTCGCTCTACAATGCGGTGGACGTAGCATGAATCTGATCGACAGCGAAATTCACCTCGAAATTAGGAGGCACTGGCTCATGCTAACCCTCGAAGTTAACAAACACTTAACAATAACACATAACAGTAAGAAATGAAATTCACATGATGCTTAGGAATAAGAAAATTATGTATTTAATGTCACCAACGAAAAGAATGCTACACTTGTACTCGTTCTGTAGCTATTTACTTACTGCAAATACTCGTAAGTTAATGACACTAAAGGACGTACACTCTGCTGAAAAAATAACATATTTATATTTTCTATGAATTTACAGCATATGCTCTCAATGAGGATACTTACACTTATATTCGAAGACGGTATAAATTCTGAATTTCGTACTGCAGTAGCGAAAATAAACTAAAGGCACGACGTCTCCGTGGCAGCATTCTATCAGCTGTTCCCGCTGAGATGAAAGGTGCTCAACAGCAATGCAGATAAATAAAAAAGTCCAGGACCAAAGTAGCGTTAAAAAAATCATTGAACATCACAGGGGGATGAAGTAAAAACAAATGTACTACTTCGTTCGTTTAACGAAGGATGCATTTGCCGAGCTTCACACCGCCGTTCAACATCAAGTGGAATGATGTTTTTGGGTTTCGAGTGTACTCCAACTTATAATTTTTGCTGCATGTTATGTTCATAAACGGATTATTATATCCTAAGTATACCAAAACTAGTTCTCGACTTATCAACAGCCTGCCTTTTCAGAACTATCTTTGCAAGATATGTCGAAAACGTTGGGTGGAAAACAAGTTCATCGGTAAACGAAGATTTTAGTCCTGTGAAACAATTTTTAAGACAGAGAGGATGACAAAGTTTGCGTTAAGATGAAACGACTCTTTACTCACTTCATCATATAAGGCCAAAATTTCGTTTGCAATGCAAGAAAGGTTACAGAATACGGAAAGAATGGTTCCTAAGCATAAGACTGTGGTGGAGAGGCAGGCTGAAAGTTCCAGGGACAAGAAATCCAGAAGTGGATGAGAAAACGAACAACTCAGATGAAAATTTAACTCAGGATGATTCCCAGGACGTTTAAAACTACGAAGTTGAAGTATGAAGCCCTGAGAGAAATGATTCTTTTTTGAGATTAGCGGAGGAAATGGACCATACACTCGTCGAAAAGTATTTTCAAGAAGTTCAGGCCTGGACAGGAAATTTTGGAGCCATAACTGACGGATTTTTTTTTAGTGATTTCGGTGCAGTACCGTTCCCTATAAGGCAACCCTGAACGCTAGCGTAATGTTTGGACATCATAAAACTTTTTAAACAAACGCGAAGTGCAATAATTTAAGCTGCTCGTCGGTACGATGCGGAAGAAGGTCCACTATTGTTTCTTGTCACAGGCGCTTTCAAGAGAAAAAACGTCCATCGTGCGGTCAAACTAAAGGTCCGTTAGAATGGACGCTGAAGTTGTGTTGGAGTCTTTACCAAGTGATGCAGTGAAGAAAGTAGCTGGCCTAAAGAAGATGAAACACTTCAGACCTAATAATGACTGTCTTCTAGTTTAGATCACAACGTTTGGAATAAAGATTTTAGTGGGCGTTTGCAAGAAGTTAACAGTACGAGCTTCAGTTCTGTCGAAGGGTAATAAAAAGTAAAAGAAGATTTGATTTAAATTGCAAGAAAATTAATGGAAATGGGAGCTGGAAAGTTACGAAAACGTGCAGAATAGAAAGCAAACGTATTCGATGGGGAATGTAACTCAAGTTTTCAAGCCTTTAATTTATAGTACGTGGGGAGTTCATTTATGAAAATGCATAAGAACTGTAACGCATTTAATTTCACTAGTATTTTTTTCATGCTTCATTGACTCACATTAATTCCACGTGTGACTTCAAGAAGAAGGGCTCCACATGAGAAGTAAGCAAACTGGAAGTTTTGGAAACCCTGGCGTTACGTACACGATTACAGAGGCTCTTAGGCTTATCTATTAGGCATAGACGTCTATTTGGCAAAATTTACAAGGTGCTAAAAAGGTAATAAACTAGGAGCAGGTGCAGGCGTGCCCCAAGGTGCGCCATTACAAGCGATTGTAGGTCTCAACGACGGCAGTAGACCCATAGAGGTTCTCTTATTGTGAGCTGCAGACGACGCGGAGCAGCTTGTGTAATTGGCTGCTCAAAGGCTGCATTTACTTGAGCCTGCTGAGCTGTGTTCACCTGCTCTGCACACTTGCTCCTGACATGCTGTGTTCACCTGCTCTGCACACTTGCTCCTGGCATGCCTAGGAGAAATTGCAGCGCATCTGCTTCGCACTTTTGCAATCTGAATTAGAATGTTATTGTACACAAGTGTCGTTCGCACATAGTCTAAAATTTTCACAAGCAGTAAAGTTTAAAATATTTTTGTCAAACTCATGCCGCAAAAAAAATTGTATTGCCTCGTATATTACGACATATTTTCAGAAGTGATTTCAGTATAGACGGACACAAGTAATTACGCAACTAAACTTCAGAACACTGGAATAATTAACCACCAAAAGCACAGAAACAGGTAGCTACTTACGCTACCACAATGGCCTCGACTGTGGTGTAATGAGTACTGAGAAACTGCCCCGAAAATGTAACATCGGGGATGTGTGCATCTTTACAGTTGATTTGTTCACACTTGAGGACTAATCAACATAAATCAAGTATTTGAAAACGAATTTCACATTTCATTTAAAATAGCGTACATTGATGGTCAAGTTTCAAACAGTATTCTGGCTGAACCAAAGCAGCAGCCCGGCACAAGCAGCCACGTAGCGCCTCGTCAAAGAAACTACGGATATCTGTAGATTCGAAAATAGCATCTTCACTCTTAGACCACAGCTGCTTGAATTTTTTCGAAGAGCTGTGGCAGAGAAAAACCTACGCCGACAGCAAATGTCTTCATTTTGTACTGAGTTACAGTATATACTACTGACTGTCGGGGCTGAGAAGAGTGTTGAACAAGGGTTCTTCCTCTCTTTAGATTTAAAATAAAAGCGAAGAAAAATAATGTACAACAAAATATCACCCAGGAGGCCAAGGTAATAATATCAATAATAACAGAGACTATTGTAATAACAGGGGAAAAACACACTAATCCGTGCTTTGAGCAGCTAGTCCACGTAGTCCGGCGGCTAGGAAACGTAGAGCGCCCGCAGGAGGTGCCATGAAGTCCTCTGAACGTCGCAAATAAGAGCACTGGACACGAAAGATAGAAGTCTGGAGGCCTATCTACAGCTGAGGTAACCTGACAGACCGCCCTAGAGTAGCCAGTTCCCACAGCATACTATAGACAAACCTAACCCTATGCTCATCGTATGCCCTCTCACTGGTAATATTGAACTTCAACACTCTGGAAGTGAGCCCTTCACTTTAATAACTTATCACGTCCGGCGCAGATCAATCAGCACGAGTGGCCTGAGGCGCTGGCTGTAAGGCAAAGGAGCCACGGATGGGAGAGGCGGGTCCCAGCAATGTGACGCGAGCGTTGCCGGTTTGGTGGTATGACCTCACACTTCCGTGTCAATGATTCAAAAGAACACATATGATATCCGTAATTAAAACTAAAACTTGAAATCTGACATACAAGAATTTAGAGTATGTATTCATATGCTTCAAGGACAACAATCAAATTAGTTTCAGCTGATTATAATTCATGATGGCTCAGTATCCCAGACAAAATTTTAAATGCTTCTGAAATACGTAGACAGAGGCGAGTGCTCACTTTCACAACTAACAATCGTGCCAAAAACATCTGTTAAAATTCTGAGCAATCGCGCTAGCAGAAAGAAGAATGTGGTCCCAAAACCTCGGAATAAAGATTGAGCTTACATTCGTATTTTGAAACTTTGCAGCAGCCCGAAAGCCTCGTTTGTATCAGAAGGGGGACAGGAAGCTGGCAGCTGAAGCATATGAAACAGGCGCGTAACTTGCCAGGAGCGTCGATAGCACTCACGCTAAGTAGCTGTGGAGTCTGCCGACGCAGCGACACCACAACGCGTCGAGTCGGTAGGGCCGGCCTACTCCGCGCAGCTGAGAGCGTTGTTTGTCACCCGCCCGCTCCAAACTGTTGGAGTTTGGAGGGCTCACTTACGTTCCTAGTTTTGCGAATTGTCGCAAATTTGTGAAATTTACACGTAAAGTGTGTCAGTTGTCCGTCGTGTCGCATCTAAAGGGAGAATATCTGGTGAAACTATTTCAAGGAGGATCATCGGCCAGAATAGGAAAATAGAAAATATTCGACTAACGCTTTAAAATTACAAGATGCCTACGTGAAGTGCGGCAAGAATCCAGGAGAGAATAATATTCAGAGCATAGGGGGGGACCAAATATTTGATTCACCTCTAATGAAATTGATTCCAAAATAATTTAACTTGCGAATTTAAATTATTGAGAAGTATTCTTGGGAAATCGACACTGAGAGTGACGATGTATTAAGAAACAGAGGTAAATGCCAGTAACTAATGACTACAATATTTAATAAGACTATCGCTACTAAAAATAATCATTGCAAAAATTCTTAAGTTAATTGCCATTGGAGAAAAAGACGAGAGAAAATTCACACGTAATCGCACCTGATTCTTTCACTTTACGATTTCTACTAACGTGTTTTTTCGCAGTGTTATCATTAAGTCGGTGAGTGACGAGCTCAAGAGAGCATGCAAAGCCAAACCTTGAAGAGGGCAAAAATAATGCAAATCGCTGAGAACTTCCGCTAGGTGGCAATAATTCCCAACGTGCCACCTGTTCCAATGATTGATTTCGGATTGAAAATGCTCATCCATCAAGCGATAACTGAATTAAATTAAGCCCTCCGACTTCGGCACGGAGGCTTGTAGAGCCTTGCCTCCCAATTGAGCGATCAGGCTTTGGAAGTCATCGTCCTCAAATGAGTGGCGTCTACTACAGCGAGGGAGCGTAAACCATCAATTAGCAATATTTCCATTGTATAAAATGTTTCACAATAAACAACGCGTAGAATTTATTGATAAATAAATGATAAACAACGCCTAGAATTTATTGATAAATAAATGATCCAATTTTATAAAACAAGTCCTGGTCCAGACTACATAATGACATATAACAGTATGAATTTTTTTTGGCTTAGATTTTCAATTTTCAAAGTCGTCTGCAGTTATAGCTTCATATTTTACAGAGAATTCACTTCTTATATCGAACGTGAAGAATATTCCTGTCATTATATTTTCTCTCGTGGGACGATTTATCTGAACCATTACCTGGTGCATGGATCGTCGGTGAGTCATGGCCTAAAAAGCTTAGGTAATCTGTAGAATTTTGTGACCCAGTTTTTCCGATGCAGTAGAAACTCAAATCTAATTGCAGAGAATATACAAACCGATCAAAGGTTTTGGGGTCATAGGAGGAGACAACAAAGTAGCAGCACGAATAACTTTGAATGTCTTGAGGGTCTCGCAAACACAAGAGCCACTCTCACGCGTAGTGAGACCAGAAAAAATCCGCTGTTCCTTCATTACGTCAATATAGGGTCGACGCTCTGTACAAACGGTGCCATAAGTTGTTACGCACTTTTAGACCAACGTAAATATGAGTACAACTATTTTTTCAAGCATTTTAAAACTTAAAAGCAGTACCGAAATGCCAAATTTTTCTTTTGATTACATTGTTTCACTTTGTTTGAAATTTTCTCAAAAGTAGATACAAAGCAGCAACAGTGAAGGACTGAAACAAATAGTTTCTTCATTCATTAAGCCCTAAAAAGTGACACATAATTTTCGGGTTGTAAATTTTCATTGCATTGATGCTAGTTTGGTAATACCAAATAAACTGCAGGATAACCGAAAAGTTTGAAGGCATATGAAATATTACAAAAAAAACAAATAATGCTTCATGCTCCAGAAATTAAATACAAATTAACGATAAAAATGAAAAAAATAGCGTCGTTTATTTCATACCTTCATTTCTCACTTTAAAAACTGAATTGTCTTTTTAGGATACCAATGAAGCATTACTGATTTAACCATTTTTCCTCTATACCGAGAAATGCAAGCTTAAGTTAATTCTTCTTACTTTGACGCGTTGCTGCCTAGTATAATTATTTCAAATTTGACGCTGCCCACACACAGGAGGCTGACACTGGCAGACGCCGACACCTCTTTCGGTCCCTCACAGAGACAAGCAAGTACGGAAAAGCAGTGGCCGGGGACCTTGCGCTTTGTCCTATTGGAACAGAACATGAGTTCCGGTGCCATGCTGTACTGTGCACAAAAATGCAACTGGGAAATAAATTATTTGGGAAACATATTGCGTAGTAAGCTGCCGCGTTTAATTCAACATCAATGGAATTGTTTCGTTTAATTTCAAACTTTCAGATATGGTTCGTTATGACTGTTCTTTGGTCTAATCCAGCCATTAATATTTGTAGTATTAAATATCTTTTTCTGTAATCTTATATTAAAACGATATTGTGCACCGAGCTTTCATTAGGTAATTGTTTAAAGTACAAATTTGAGGGTCAGGTTGTGATTTTCCGTACTGCGCGAGTTTTCAAGAAGACGTCAAGTCTCTCGTGAGAACCCGGGGAGGCTGCTGCCCTCACAAGTCTGCGGCCGACAGTGGCGCCAGAGTTCCGGTGTGGGAGCCTCTTTATGGAGCCGCTGGAGCGACATCCACCCAACATTTACATCGCTACGACCACCGCATTGTGCCCGGCTAATAAATGGGGGCCGCTCGGTTGACTCGATGCCTCGTGGGGACGCAGCGCACGGGGGCGATGTTGCTTTCTCAGCACGCGGAGGACGACGCTAGATCAATGTATCCTGACTCAGCCGCAGTAAAGTGTGATAATATTTTTGAGCGGGCGCAACCCTACCTAGGGTTTATTCGCCCGCCAAGCAATGCAGGCTCATCATATAATACACGCTGATGTACAATCTAAGATATATTTCACGCATTTTCATTGTGAGAAGAAAATCATTAAGGACATTCGAACACACAGAGGGAGAAGTATGGGGGAATAAAATTATCGTGAAAGTTACCGAATAATAGCGCAATCGAGCGAATAGATCAATTAAGCTTGGGCATGAAAGGATGAAGGACAGTTCGAAATTGTGCAAAACCAGCCACGAATAAAAAATGAGTAGAATTATATCCCACTCCTACATGAGTACATACATTTACAAAATTACTGCATTGAATTCATAAATGCAAATGAGTGTCTATTTCACATGAGAGCTGAATGAATTAATCGAGCAGAGAGGCGAGCAGGGAGAGTTGAAGTAACTTTTTTTAAGACCTAAAAATCTTGAAAAGCAGACATTTACTGAAGCAAGAATGGCGCTCGCCCTCGGTAACGTGAAGTAATTCAGCGCCGAGTCATTCCTTGAACTACGTTTCGTCCAAGAAATGGGCGTGTAAACCACTCTCCAGCAGCCACTTCAAACATCAGAGTGCCAAGAGCAAAGAAGAAGCCAACAGAAGTGAAAGCAGGGCCCGACTGGGCGACAGTGTCAACGCATTGAATTCAGTCTTTTACAGAGTGATCTTGAAATTGACACTGGAAACAGTCTTTCATTCGAAAATGTCTGGAACTTATGCTTGTCCAGTGGAAACTAGAATGCTATTTTTGAAAAGATCGTTTTCCGATGAAAAACGAATTTTTCAGTTTGTTCATCCGGAGAAACAAATGCAACATTTTCCCAGTGAAGTTAGAAACGACGCTCTTATGAAGATATGTATTCATGAGTGCTTTGAACGACTCAAATTTAAGGAAATTTTGATGAGTACACAGGTCTATAACATTGCTTTCGATTCGCCTTTAAATATAAACGTCAAAGTATTAGACATAATTTATTCATTTGAGATTAGACAATGCAGCACTTTCTGCAGCAATCAAGTAACTAATTTTTCGATCAACTAAAGTGACAGTGATGAAGACAATCAGTGTGAACGAGTTCGATGAAGCGGATTTAAAAAAAATACGAACAAGGGATTGAAACGCGCTTTAACGCAAACACTTCGATGTTCAGCTGTGTCATATTTCAAGGAACACTTCTCGCAACATCACACATTGATGCTACGGACGAGAAAACGTTGGACTTTGTTGAAAATTAAGAAAAGTTGTACCTTCACATAGAATATAACAATAACACTAATACATACAATTTTAGTAGAAGTACAAACATCGTAATCTCCGACGTACGGCTCGAGTGAATGCACACGTTTCGTAATAACTCACTATCATTCTTCTCTGCCTTCAGCATACTGCGTTTTGAAAGATGCATTGCATGTTATTTCTTATAATGCCAAAGATTATGTAGGTGTATGTTTCTCTATGTAACGTTCATGCATAGGTTTCAGGACACAGTTACTTGCTTACATGTCGATTTGCTGAACAGAAATCATTCAGGTGAAGATAATCTTACAGTTAATTTTTGGTGTAAATTCGTCTGCAACCTCAGAATTCAGAATCAGTACAAGAAAAAACTATTAAATCAAAAAATTAGAACCGTTTGTTATTTTTGTAACTATTTTAGATTTAATGCAGAGTGTTTGCGTGCTAAAAAGAGGTTAAACCTTATCATCATCAAAACTTTTTCTTGAATTTTTTCATCTCTCACTAAGGTCATGCTCTATCTGCTTATAGCAACACAATATTTCTCAATTTCAAAGAGATTCATAATTTTCTAGAATGTTAGAACAAGGAAGAGAACCACGTAGAATAGTCAGAACAAAAGATTTCCATCACTACGCCTGACTCCAGTAAAATTTCTCCATTGTTTATGTGAGGTGTGAACTTAGTCCAGCACAAAGCCAAGGACTCAAACAGATGCAAAAGTATCTCTAACTACGAGGCCGTTACATTGGAGCCCCTTCGCATTTCTCCAGCCGAGACACACGATATTGTTCTGAAGTTTGGACTGTTCTCCTTTGTTTTGTTTGCGCGCACGATGTTCGTTATTGGAGGGCGGATTCTGAGCTACCGCGCGAACTCCCGGACTTGATTTCGTGGAGACAACCAAAGTTTCCTCTGGTAGCTCTATTTTCAGAGAATTTTTGATTTAGAAGGGAAATCGGGTCCATAACTTTTAAGATTAACATTAAGTGACGCGCAGGCGAGCAAGACTCACATGGAGAAGAAGAAATGGATAGTTAATGCAATATTCTCGACGATAGTAGCTGTAATCGTACTTTTCGCCGTACTCGACAATGGCAGATGTAATCGTACTTCTCGCCGTACTCGACATTTCAGCTGTAATCGTACTTCTCGCCGTACTCGACAATGGCAGATGTAATCGTACTTTTCGCCGTACTCGACATTTCAGATGTAATCGTACGTTTCACCGTACTCGACAATGAAAGATGTAATCGCTACTTTTGAAACATACAAACTTTGTACGCAACAATGATTTAAAATATTTCTCATATATTTAAGATAAATGTTCTCATTTACCAAAACTTGACAATTTCTCCATGAGCTTGGTTATGTGACGCTGGTTTGACTATCAGCCAGTGTCTAGCTTTGGAACCCTTGGAGTTCGACGTATGCCGAAGGATCGAAATTTTAGTCAACCCTGTGACTTTTAACATTATTATAAAATGTGCGTTTAGGAAACCATATTATTTACTCAATGATGGTGATCATTAAGGGTGAATTTTCTGGGTCTCGATCTGAGGAATCCTACATTTACAAACCAAAGCAGTCGAAGAGACAAGGTAGTAAATTGAGAAGAAAAATATAAACAACAATTATCGAATAAAGGTAAAAAGAAAGAGAAACCCTAAGAACTACATGCGAACGAATGATACTTGCAACGAATGCCGCTGATTTGGCGGTAATGGCAAGGGATTCAGATGAAGAACTTCAATCACGAGGTACACTGACGAGAACAGACCCATTCATCAAATACGTATCAATACATACATGATATTTCTAGTGGAAAGCAGTAATCCTACACATCTAAAATGAAGACCTCCACGAGACTATCAGACACACAGTCCGGAATAAGCGGATGATTCGACTATTCACATTGAAAATTAAACATACTTTGAATACAAAAATCAATTATGCACATTGGACAACTGATAATATGCATAAATTTCTACTGAGCACAAGGTATAGTGGTATAGGAGTACACCATTAATAGCAACTTTAAAATAATCTAAATAAAATATCTATAGGTTAAGTTAATATGTTGCGTATTTACAAGTCATACGTTGCACGGTAAACAAGTGTTTCTTCCCAAGACGCTCATTGGAACTTGTTTCTTAATAATAGATGCATAAGTTGAGCTCATTTGTTCTACGGTTAACAATTGCTTCTTTGCTAGATGTTCGTTGCAACGCGTTTCTTTTCGCTAGAGTTTTCCCCTTTATCTTACGTCAATACTATGAAAAAACCTCATGATTAAATAAAATAAGATGTTAAACTCTTCCGGAAAGAAATTAGTCACTCATTGTTTTTCGAGTTCCACCTATTTCCAACGTTCATCAATCAGTTTTCATAACTGCGACCGACGTTTAGGTTATATGCGTCATTTAACAGGCATTAGTCTTCATTCAACGCTGGCAAGATTTAGACTTGTTTCTTAGCTGCTCCACAGCGATGGGACGAAAGAAGGACGTTTCAGAATGGCAAAAAAGGGCTATTCAGTTTGGTCGGCCTGAGGGACACCCAGTGAAGGAAGTTGCAAAATTAGCTAGTGCTTCATGCCCACTCTTTAAGCGGGTCTACCAAAAATAAAATAAAATTTCGTACAAAAGGCAATTCACAGTAAACTTGTCGCCAGAAGAAAATTTTAACCAATAAAGACGGCCGCCGTGTGTCCCGAATTGTTGACCGGAATCGCTTTATATCAAGAATGGAAGTAATGCGAGACGTCAATTAGGGCCTTTTTCTGCTGTTTCTGAAACAACTCTCCATCGGGAACGTTAAGCAATGAATATATGGAATAGAGAGACTCGTAAACGGTTGACGTTAATTCCCACTCATAAGACTATTTGTTTAAAACTGGGCTAAAACACACGCACATTGGACTGTAGCGGAGTGGAGTAATTCCGTGTGGTCACGTGAATCATATTTCTGTCTCTATAGCAATGATGCTCGCCGCCGTGCTCCTCGAGAGTCGCATGAAGCCTTCAACGAAGCCTGCGTGCAAGGGGTAATACAAGGAGGAAAAGCTTATAATGTGGACGTTTAATATATTTGACTCTATGGTTCTCTAGTAGTAAATAAACTTAAGTACAATCATCTTAATTATGCGTGACTACAGAAGTTGTACCACGAACAGCAATCAAACAAAAATTTAGGACAATTTTACACTCTGCGTTTTGATGCTGAGAACTCAGCCTAGAATAAAGCTTCATTCAGCTCCTCGAGAGTTGGGTCAGCCTCAGTTGATAAAAGTATATAATTGTGTGTCATGAGATAGAAGGTGAGGACAAAGTCCAGGAAGAGAGGACCAAGGCCTGATTGGATTTTCCAGGGCCGCTTTAACAGAAATGGCAGCAACTTCGCTACTCGCAGTCTTAATGAAAATAAATTTATTTTGACCAATTGATTATTTTAAAACCATGGTTTTACTACCCGAATTACGATGAATTGCATCTTCAGTTGTATTTAATAGCATAGATGTGAAAGACCAGGCAATCTAAAAATTTCAAAGCTACAAAAGATTTTAAAATATTTGTAGAGTTAAATTACTTACAGCAAAAAAGTGGCAACGTGCAGTCATTGCAACACTTGAATTTAACTGCGTTTTACAATGAAATACTTCCGATTCCCAGAGACTCGGAGAAATTTAGATTGCGCCTGTAATTAAGAAAATTTTATCGTGCATTACGTCTAAATCAAATCGGTCCCGTATCACGTTTGGACACAGTGTTGTCCAAATTTTTAGAGCTACTGGAAAATCGCCATTTCTGCTTGCATCCCCCACAAAGTTGAGAAATCGTTTAACAGCAAATGCAGCTAAACTTAATTGCTCACACTCGAAACATCGCGTCGCAGCTGAGCGCATTACAATAGCACCTGGTAAGGAGACGCGCAAGAGTGATACACAACGGTAATAATTTGGTTAAATATTGGTCGCATTTTGGTTACCATAAACTTGACAGTTTGTTTATTCGTCCCGGTATATTTTCGAACTTATGATTTAGGATTTTACACAATTATGCAATTCTGAGCATCAGTATTCAAGTGGTATAATAGTACCTGCTATCAATTGTCTTGGGATTGGAAGGTACTTACATGCGTGCTTCCAAACTTTCCAATAAAATCAACTATTTTTGTGTTAAATTACCAAAATGTCAAACTTGCTGTGTTTATATTATGACATCCACACCTCGAAAACGAATAAACTGAAAAATCATTTCAGCAATACTATTCATACCTCATGCAACGGCTTCTCTCCAGATTCTACGGAAATTATCGCGTCTCGTTATTACGAATTTCATTGTTATTGTAAAATAATTACGATTTTATAAGATAAAATATTTTAAAATCGCGTAAAATTATTGTTCACCCCATTATTCTTTAGTAATATTTCGAACTAGATACCATTAACAATAACAGAGATTGTTAATATTGTTCAATATGAATATCCCTCGCTTAAGAGATTGGTTGTGCCGTTCAAACTCGCAGCCGCCAGCCGGAGCGGGCGCACGCCAGACAACTGAGCGCGCTAACAGCCAGTCCTCAGCGGCAGCGTGCAAAAAAAATGTATATAGGTTACTAATATTTGAAGAATATTTGAATAGCAAAAGATTTGACGTTCTCGTGTCAGTTAGGTTAAGAAGAAAATGCGTCACGTGTCAAAAGGATTGATGGAAGTAAGGAAAAAGCTTCTAATGGTGAGTTTTCTCGGCACTGACTCACTATATCTTACAGATGCTTTTCACTGCTAATCAAACAAATACTTACTTAATCGTTATCATGTGAGATCGAATTAAAAAAAGAACTAAATTAGAAGCAGCAGAATCCCTGAGCTTAATGTGGAGCATTTTAAAACAATTAAACGAGGAAGTTCTTAAAACAACAGACTTCACAATGTCAATACGTATTGACTCATGATTTCCTATTGCATTTACTCGTGGACGGAAGATGAAACATACGAACAATATGTTTTGTGTAGAGGTGAAATAACGTAAAGAGGGGACATGAACGCTTCCAACATCAATTGTATTCATAAATCTGCCGTGACATAACTGTAAGTACTCCCAATTTAATTTTCTTCGAAACATTTTACACTTCTAGAAAATCGAAATTATTTCCCTTGCTCTGGAAGACTGTTAGAACTGAATACAAAAAATAGCTACGACGCGGTTTAGCGATGTAACTTCGGGAGAATAAATATTTCGAGGACAAAACTTTTCAAACAGCAGAAGTGGCAGAATTTAATTAAAAATCGATACATTGAACGCTTAGAACTCATTCAGCCCCAATGTGACTAGTATCGATATCAGACAGAAATTTCCACGAATCAACCATAACTTCAGCAGCTGCCTGGTTTAACAGAACACAAAAATCGACACAGCAGATTACATTTCGGAAACGACACGGAGTATTTCAGCGAGTGGAGAAGCCAAATAATGAAGGACAGAAGCTGGAAGTTAAGCCCAGCAGCGACCATGAGATAGCATTAGCTGGTCGGTCCAAGTCATCAATGTCCGGCGTAAGGGTCGTTAAGCCCCTCTTCCGGCACCTCCTGGAGGCGCCTCACGGAGTCCACGGTCCTCACAGGCCTACTACAGACCTTGGCATTACTCACTTTGTTTCAGTTGAATTAGTCGATTGTTAGCGTTGGAACTCAGCGCAAGAGCGTGACGTACAAGGTTACACAACTGGTGATATTATTTTATTTGTTCATTTAAGGCCTTGGAAGGCGCTTGGCTTAGAGCTCGGTTTTGATTACGAAAATATGCTCGGATGACCGTCAGTGACTCAGGACTGATATCTTCAGTCAGTATCCGAGCATAACTCTATATAGAGCTGGATAGTTCTAAATTTTATGGACTACTGAGAAATATGTGAATTTTTCGCTCATAAATTTAATGCCTTTAAATATAGTGGAGGCTACGAAATATAAAAACGGCCTTAAAGATCTTTATTAAAGTTTTAATGATAGTTACTCCTCCAGTCGTGACGCAATCGGCATTGCAGTTTACTGTCGATGTAGCTGCAAGGTGAACATCAATTGCTTCGAACTTCTACTACTCTACAACGAAGGAATCCGCAATGATAACCTACTTTTTCAATTTTCTTCTACATTTTCTGGAGACGAAGAGCCCACTCGTACGACAAGAACGAGTAAGGCGTTCAAGCACCTTAATTCAAACAGTAAACATAGGCTTAAGCTCACCTCATAATTACATTGGAATTAAGGAATTGACAATGTTTACAGATTGATAAAACTATGAACTCCATCTTTACACGTATGCAAATAGTAATCAATGCACACACAAGACTGCACTCATTCATCGCGATTAAAAATGCTCTTATCTTATGCAGAACACTGTGGTTTATATTATAGTTCACTTAGTCACAGTTTAAAACTCTCTATTCACATGAATTTCGATGCAAACAGGACGAAGAGGATGGACCATTTCGTATGAATTATAGAAAACTGGGAATATATGCACAAGATGTGTTCCCAAGCAAGATCCCTTGCACATAGAAATAGTAAGTTATGAATGAAGAGAAAAAAACAAAGAGATAGTGAAGAAGATGCAAGAATTGAAGGAAGTAAAATGAGGGCAAAATATGGAAGTTCCGCAAGCCTGCCTATGGCTGAGGTAACCCCAACGGTGGCCTTCTGTGGACGCCAGTCTTCAAAGCTCACGATAGACAAACCTAAATAACCAAATCCTATTACCTAAAATGTGCCCCTTGAGAGACTTGGGGCTTAGAAAAGAATAGAATTCAACAGAAATTACACTCACATGAAGACAGAAATATTCTCATAAACTCGTGTTTTTATCGGTCGAAACTCCCAGTTGAAAGTTTCTCCAAACAAATCCTTAAATGGCTCGTCTTCACTTGCTTACCTTCCTTCTTACGCTCCTCAATATCGAAGCAAGGCATTGTTGTGGTCTTCATAGCCTTTCTTATTGCAGATTATCGCCCAAAATTCCCGCAAACGACAGCATAACGGCACCCGATGGCGAAAAAAAGTTCTTTCAATTCTCGGTGCTCGGGAATGCCGCGCGTTGGGGGCAGAAATTAAAATTGATGGATGGGCCCCCGGAAAAATATTTTTCGTACATTTCAAAGCCTAAGGATTTTAAGACGACGAATTTAAAATAAGATAGTCAGCATTAGCTATACTCGCAAACGTACAATTCGACGCAGAACATTGCGTAACCATTTTAAATTGAAAATAACTGACAGGTTTTCAAATAATTCCCTAGTAATTTTATTTTAGTTTCAGTATGTGAATATGCGAGTAAGTTTACATACTTGAATATCAAAATTTGTCTAATTCAATGAATTTGATGAGGTTTGAGTCACTGCGATTGTCCGAGTAACCGAGACAAAATTGTAAGCTAACACATCGCTCAGTGTCTGATGTCTCGTACGGCCAGCGCCAAGACCTCAGTAAGATGTCGTCCAATGAACGGAAATACAATATAGCTGAGACGCAAATTTCAATTATATTATGCCTCTAAGTTACGAGCCAAATTTTGAGGAAAAATTGGATGCTGAAAGAGCTTCATCGTTAATGTCAACTGTACAGCGAAAATTAGGTACACGGTATTCTACGTTCCGAAATTAAAAAACACGCCAATTCAGGGAGCCGACCAAAGCGTCACGTCAGTCTGAGAACTCAGGGGTATTATAAGTTTCCAGATACAGAGCAGAAACTAATATTATGAAAAGGAAAGTGTAAATTAAGTAACATATCTAAAAATGTATACAGAGTCAAAGCAAAACAGTAGGTGTTATGTACTGAAATGTTAGGCGCAGAGTACTTTGTACTCCATCCTATTCAGATGCATTTTAGTCTAGTGATGAAACTCACGAGTGAAATGAGAGCCACACGAAATCCACTGAAATTAAAACGATATTGTGAAGATCTTCACAAGTAACAATCGCATTTGTAAAAGGCACTGGGAGTTTAAAATGTATGATCAAAGACAAATTCCTCGATAATTGCTAAAGACGATAAATCCTAAACTGCATCAACAAAGTAACTGAAGCTCATATTCAGATTCACATGAAATGTTAACCGTTTTCACAAAGTAAACGTAAATTAAAGGCATTTTTTAATCCAACAGATTCCTCTTCCAAGCGTTGGCACATAAATCTTTATTGTGCAACAATCGCCGTGTTATACAACTAGCCACGTAAGCGTAGTTACGAACATTACTTATAAATATTTAGAAAATATTTGGCGCATAGAGAGTGAGTCACAAATAGAAAAATTAGCCAGAATGAAGTCTGAATAAAGAGCTAAAAAGTCACGCAGGTGAGAAGTTACGGACGAGATGTTGCCTGAGCGAGACCACAACTTACGCTAACGCCACAGGATATTTTCAAGTTCAGCCATTTTACATCCACAAAAAATTCAAAAACTCATTCGAATGACCCCGAATGACATTCTAGAATTGAAATGATATATGCAGGACTTTTCATAGAAATCACATGAATAATTGAATTAAGTAATCACCTCATTTGTTCATCGTACAGTGAAAAATTTCACCTCGGTAATATGTAGCTCTAAGCAACGGAAGGATTACTACGAAAAATAATTTTATCTCAACTTTGACTTGAATTCGACTAGAACCAAGTTGAAACATACCAACCTGTTAATTTGGAGCACTGATAAAGTAAAAGAAAATATTCTTGTTCCCACACCGAGATTTAGTTGGCTCATAATAAATTAAAACGATGGGAAATTTCCCTTTCGTATTAACAACGATCTGTAGACCTAAAACATTTACTGGATAAAATTTTTGGCTAAAACCTACAATCGACCTAAATTTAAATGATTTTTAACATAAGGTGCATTATGCTCATGCAGGTCTATGCACTTGTACGAAAAATGTAAAGTTTTGTGTGATTGCCATAATTTGATCATAATTATAATTATATTTTCGCCAATCTATACTTGCTACTCACAAAATATACGTTGTAGTCCGACAGGTAAATGTGACGCCACGCGATGCAGGTTTACACCATCATAAGAAAATCGGTACCATGTTCAGGAACAGATTCTCTTAAACATAATATAAAAAGAAGGATAATTAATAAACTAAATGATACCCGAAAGAGCTATTTGAATTTGTCGACTGTATTTAAGTTAGAGATAACGAAAATAAAAATATGTTAACAATTTTCAAAAGTAAAGAGATTATGAGGCTTTCGATAAAGAAAAATGGTGCACATGTGTGGCAATCTATGAATAAATTCGATCGACACCGCGATCGCGGCCTTTGTTCAGAGCGACGCACACTGCCTCTCACGACAGTAGGATAGCGACTGAAGGAGGAAAGAGGCCTTCAAGTTCTAAACTGTAAAAATAAGCACTAACAACTGCGTTGAGTTTGCAATGATTTTCTGCAATTGAATTTCAGAACAAGGAGAAAAATGAGCAAAGACTTCGTTAATTGAAACGGGAATTTATCCAAACCACACCGTATAAGAAACAGATATAATAAAATCTACGTTATTTAAAACCAACATTTAACTAACTCTACCACTATCAAGAGTTCAAGACGGATAAAAATAGTTTAAGTCTACGTAAATTAAAACCAGAATTTAATTAACTCATACTTTGTTAGAATCCATAATCCATGTTAGCTGATCAAGACTAGCTAACTCAGTCCTAAAGAACATACGTGAAATTGCATGGATAACACGAAAAATGAATAATGAATAAAGATTTTCTACTTTAAAGCAAGAAAATTTCTCATAATCGGTATGAAAGTATAAAAGTAGGGAAAAGAAGACTAAAATTTCATTTTCCTTGAAAAATTTTACAAATTTCCTTGACCAAAATCACTTGGCAGTGCTCTCATTTCTGCATTGCAGAAGGAAAATATCAAGCAGTGTATCATCAGAATCATCGTAGTCCCTCCAATACAGTGTACTAGTCAATCTTGGTGCTTCTATCATCCTCAAACACGGACAGTAGGTTAAAAATTTTGTAAAATTCTTATCTGCTAGAAACAAAAATGTATGCACAGGTAGAATTATCCTAGTCATACACAATATTACTAAATTAGTCATGAACTTCACGATGTTATCAGATTTCTTGCATTGAAATTATTATCAGATCAAAACAGGACTAGATAGATATTTCATAAACCGCCGCATATTCGTAACATTCCAAAAAATAGTACTTTAATACTACAAAATCATATGTAAAAAAGTTAGGAAATAAAAACATGATGCACGGAAATGCCCTCACGGTGGAAACTTAAACAAACCATCTTCAAACCTAACTCTGAGGTCGCACTTTACTCTACTTGCCTCTTCCCAATCAAATAATTTCGATGATAATGCTGCATTTTGGTTTGTTCGAAGAAATAGCTGAGGCTATTTACCTTATGCAAGTGGATTTCGAAAGTTATAAATGAGGTATTGGCTCATTTCACCATGACGACCAGATAGCAGTACTCACAGCGATGTCGTGCAGCTTCATGCTGAGGTAGCGGGATCGCGCCTCGTCGTCTGCCCCCTGCACCTGGAACGAGCCTCCGTACTGCACAGAGAGCAGAGGCACAAACGTCAGGTAGTAGTCCAACTCATCTAGTTTTTTCAAGGCAGTATAACTAATCTAGTTATACAACATGTTACACGAATCTACACGTCAGAATTACGGGGTCATTGTTTTCTACCTTGGCACGAACGTGTCATGCAAGTCATTTTGAGTTAAAATGAATGCACAGAGTCTAACCGCAGCCGTCTATGAGCTAAGCGATAAACACAGGGAAAATCGGTACAGGTTATCGCAAGGAAAACTTACGAGCACAAATAATTTATTTGTCATTTTTCCGAAAAAATACATATAAAAAAATCACAGAAAGACCTTGAAAGCTTTGAAAACCTTTTAAGAAAAATGCCTTGAAAGAAAGCAGAGCTTCCTGAAAGAAACAACAATTAGAAACATCTCAGAGAAACCAAACTCTTCAGTGAAAAAATGCAAATAATCGAAGCAAAGCTCCCGACGAACTGACTGTTACATCGGCAGCGCAGAGAAGCCGACACAGAACAACAGAAGCCTCTATGACTTCAACCAATATCAAAACATTTTATTTTCTACAAGTTATGCACATATCGGGACAGGCAAATTAGGCTTCATAATGTGAATGCTACATCGTCGAGCTGACCTGACGACGTCAGACACAATAGTTGTCTTCTCACTCTGAGGAGGAAACTAAAAAATTCGGCCGATCTCCATGAGATCAGAGCGTCGTCTTAAAATGTGCCGGATTCCAAACACCTCCAGAGAGTCCTTTTTCAAAGTGGTCGGGGCTAAAGTTGACTGTAGTATGTGGAAATATTTACACAGCGATTAAAAGTCGTTGGGTCATTAAAGTTTTGCATCGCTCGAAACATTTCCACGAAAAAGAATTTAATGCATTCTTCAACAGATTTTTGAGAGACTCCAAAACGTAATTTGAATTTTGAAATACCACTAAATATTTTCAGAGCCCAAAAGCATCCTAAACTTGATGAAATCAACGAAATACTCCGCAGTCACGAACGTTTGTAACAACTGTGGCCAGTACGCTTTCGTCAGAAGCAAAAAATATAACTAAATACAAATTCTTCAATAAACCTTACAGCGTTGATGACCATCTTTCCCTTCAGAGCTAAAATTTAGGCCACAGTAAATCCTGCAGGAAAAAACGGTCCAGCATATTGCAAGGCACCAGCTTTAATCGAACATCGCAACATAACCGAAACGTCCACGAACAGGTCTTATAAATTACTTTCTACGCAAATGATCCCTTTTTTCTAATACTAAAAAGTCTTCCTTGGCTGTGAGTAAACATTTAATGATTACGGATGAGAAAAATGTCTCGTTGTCTTCATGCTAGGGCATTCTTATAGCATTTTTCCCTCGGTAAGGAAGTGTCAGGCGCAGCAAATATTGCGCGCGGCAACAGCGCGCCAATTTGCAGGGCCTATAAATTGGCAGGCGGGCGTAGTCAGGGCGAGCGATGCGTGAGGCGGCGGCTTAGTGAGGGTCACGAGTGACGTGCTGTAAGACCTGCGCACGTGTCGCAAAAAAGGGGAATTCCAAAATTCCGCGAGTACTACGAATTAGGGAGAGCGTATATATGTGATGAAAAATCTAGCGTATGTACTGTATGTGTTGGCAAGATGAAATGCTTGTAATGAGGAGCCTGCTGCTTCATTATGAGGTAAGGAGTGGCACGTTATTGCTTTCCTTTGAAAATAAGATACTTCCAGATACTGAAGGAATACGTTCTTTTCTGAATAGATCAAACTAAATTTTTTCCAGAGGAAGACACCTGATACACGAAAGTAACAAAAACAAAACATCATGGAGTATACGGAAAAGACTGTATAAAAAAGCAGTATTATTTTTCATTACCTTCACATAGTCTGCCGCTAACTTGAACTCAACATGTTCGGGTATAATAAACTGAATTAAATAGAGCTATGGACGTAATGGTGTTGCAAGCACTGAAGATTGAGAGGGTATAGGACGGTCATGCAGTCTATACAATGAACAACTGAAACAATTGTTCAGCAAAAGTGTTTGAGCAATTGTAATTGTTCAACAATTGAAAATGTTAGAGAAATGTCTCTAACTTTTGGCGTCAGTACTGCGACAGTTTCACGCCGCCATTTGCAGACGGTGCCTTTGGTGGATCGGCGTGGCCCAATGATGCTCCAAGAGCGGGGGGCACATGTTGCAAGGAAGACAGTACAGAAACTCTCAGACTTGGGATGCGATACTTTATCACAACTTCCATACTCTCTTGGACTTTCACGCATTGACTACCATTTTTTATTCATTTCAGCACATTTCATAGAGTAAAAATTTTCAGGCCGACTCAGAGGTGGAATTCACTCCGACTACTTGGCTGCATTACCGCCAGTGAGTTACATCAACGAAGAATATGTCATCTCGCTGATCCATTGCAGGCAAGCATAGACGCTCAAGGCTCATATTTTTACAAATTTAAACATTTTTAATGTTCATTTTTCACAGTAACCGATGCTTATAAATTAAGCCGTTATTTCTGTAACACTCTTACATATTACCTCATGAAGCAAATTTCATTTAATTTAAAGGTGAAGCCTTATTGAAAATATAGCGTTTTAAAAACGTCTTAAATTGCCAACTATTACAGAATCTATTCAGTTCTTATTATATTTTGGTGCCCGATTGTTTTTCCACGACACCAGAGATCCTCGGGGGGAAAATCGAGCATTCGTACAGAATTATATCTTTCTCGTTACTGGGCGACGACAAATGTGATAAGTTTACATCTCAAAAACTTTGCATATTATTGAAAAAAATGTTGGTAGGTCATATGCATCTGATATAAAATTCAAAAGGGGAGTATTGTTGAATTACTAGAAAAAGTTTATTCGGTGAATGGCAAGAAGTTAAGCGAATAAAATGCCTTATATACGGAAAAGATTTATTTTATCCCTTTTTTATGAATCATTTTTAAGTTATTGTAGCAAAAAAATAAAGCAACAGTACATAACATTATTGCCAATTTCCTGTCGCTGCCAGCCTGATTCGGTATAATTAACATTAATTATTCAGTAAGTTAAGCAATTCAGGTAATAGAACGCCATGTATTGATGAGGCAAGTTACAAAAGCGAGTAGAGGGTCGCAATACACTGCATTATTCTCAGCTATGCGCTCCTGTTTAACTGACCGCGTCGCCGTCAGGAGGGAATGGGAGCCACCAAAACCTACGAAAGACAACCAGGATGCATCAGCCGTCGATTATCAAGATGTTCAAAATACTTGAGCTTTGGGCTGCGATTTCCAGGGCCGCAGAATAACGTTAGACACGACACAAAAAGTAGCATATCTTTATGAAGTATCAACAGAGTTGGTACGTAGTCATGCCTCATAGTTCAAACCATGGCTGGCGAGATTAGCGCTAATTTAGATTCTCAATTTGTTTAGCTATCGGCCATTATGACTAGCCGTAGAGCTCACAAGCAAAGAATATTATCAACCGACTGGTCTATTTCAATATAAGAAAACCATAACAATCGAAAGATCCTGAACAGACGGATCAAAATTAAAATTCGTTTACAACAAATTGACTAATGATTGATTATTAGTTAGTTTAAAGCTCCCTATCCACATGAAATCTGATGCAAAGAGGATGACGAAAAATAACCATTTAACATAGACTGCATAAAACGTGATATCTACGCACAGGCGTGTTCTCACACCGGATTCCCTACGCGTAGAGGCCACAGGTAAGAAGGAAGAGGAAGAAAAGACAAAGAAGAGGTAGCGAAGAAGGTATGGAAATAAAAAAAAAGGTCAGGAAATGTGGAAGTTTCGAAGGCCTATATTTAGCTCAGGTACCCTAACAGTACTCCCTATAGCATACAATAGACAAAGCTAACTAACCTGACCCTATTGTATACATCCTTTCCGATGCTTTGAGAAACCGTAAAAGAACTTTTCGCAGTGGTCCCCACAAATACATATTTTTTAAATTTAAAGAAAGAAAACTGTTTTGAAGGATAACTAAACCAAATGTACAATCCCTTCCAAAGAAGTAATTACTACGTCAAGAAGTGGCTAGCACGCTCTTTAGAAATAAATTTATCTTAATATTACTTTCTATTTGTCATAATAATCTAAACGATATCTTAATTCTCAGCCTCGTTTTCGCTTTTTGGCACATTTTTTGCCTCAACTTCAGATCGTTACATTAAGCCTAACGTATACCTGAAATGGTAGAACTAACTCAGGGCATAAATGGAGCAATGTCTTAACATGAATCCTACTGCTTACTCTTAGCTACCCTGTTAACACTGACAGTAAACATTAAAGCGACATCAAGATCAGACAAAGAAACATACTTTCTTTTCTTCACACTCATTATGTTTTGGAAGCTAGTTCGTTCGCAACAATAAAATCCTGCATTACGACCAGAAACACAGTTTTGAAGAATTAGTAATTGATAAACAGTATTGCTCCTTTCAAGCCTCAATAAGGTATCTCATTTCTTTCCTTGCTGCGGATAAATTGTATCAATTAGAAAACGGGATTTGGAGATTGGTTCGAATTGTAACCAGCCAAGGTTTTCAGATTCATTAGGTTTGTACCAAGCCAATGTTCTCAAATTTATTCAAGTTGTAACAAGTCAGTGTTCTCAAATTAATGAGAATATTCAACAAAGTTTCCCCCCCTATAAATCCAGACCAAAATTGAAAACTATGACCCGTCATTATAGACAGGTTGAAATGGAAATCAAAAGATTTATTCAACAATAAGTATTTTATGCTCTACAATTGAAAAGACATTTCTTATGCAGGATGTCTCAAGGAAAGAATACCCGTTTCATAATTAGCATAACTCTAACTTTAATAAAGACAAATAGTTTCCAAATACCTAAATTTGTTCAGTTATCTCGTTGGCATTAGCAAAGCTATTAAGGGATAGCATTTAGTAATCCATTTGAAAAAATAATTGTTTGTTGAAATTTTTTATAACACTTCGTATAAGTTGTAACTTTTGCAATGGACAGCGTGAGGTAAGCTTGTGGAGGCAAATACAATTTTTTTTGGAGGGGAGGAAGTCTAACTTCGTTAAATTTACTTGAAAGCTATTAAGGCATGACATTAATTCATTCATTTAAAGAAAGAATTGTCCGTGAAATTGATTTTTAGAAAGAGAGATTAACTCGGAAAGTCATGGCACGAATGTGAAGAAAGATGCAAATCTGCTTAAAAAAAATAGAGGACGTATCAAAGACAGCCGAAATTAGCCCCGTGTATTCATTAAAAGGAGCAATGGACTACGTTTTCATACTGAACACACTTTACAAATTATGGTTTAACGTAGGACGATGAAATTTTGAAAAAAACTTCATTTGCTCGCTCACACACGCCTTAATAATACTTTTCGCTTAATTCATTTCAAAAGTTCTACGTTCATATGCACATGAATGCAGCAGAGATGGACAAGTGAACTTGTGTTTTTCGAAGCAATTTATTATAAATATTTTTATATTTATGCTTCTTTAAACACTGGGTGTATATATATTTTTTGGGGGGAATCGGAATTGGGGGAAGCGACTTTCTGTATATGGTTCATTCATTGAACATCTACCACTTTACTCATTTTACTACAAATTTCGTCGTCCTCCAATGACACATCCGTCTAAATGGAGTGAATGAAATATGAAATATTGAATGAATTCATAATAGCTTGTTTCCGATGATGTAATGAGTAATGATTTTCTAATTTACTCATTTACTTTACTGCTAGCGTTGTCGAGTGGGCATTGGCACGCATTTCTAAATGCTCTGAGGGATTAATTACAACTAGTCTCATTTAAGAATAATTTAAAACAAATACAAGCATGTCCGTGGGAGCTTCAGGAGTCAAAAATGCGACATGAAAATGGAACGACGATCAGCGTCAGCGCCTCGCGTACTCGGCGTAGCAGCTCTAGATGAGCGGAATATTGCCCTTGGCCCTGGATTGGGCGATTACGAACAGGCCAATATATCAGGCCCTGCACAGTCGAGTACTTTACACGAGTATTGGGTGCTTCTAATGAGCAGACTATGCGGTGATAACTCAAAACTAGGGGACCTTAAACACATCAAATACAATATCAAACCGATGACTATGCAACCCGACTATCCTTCTAGCTCCCGTGGACGAAAGTGAATTCTAAATGGCGTTTATCGTTCTCACGCACGATACTGCCCCTTCTTCACGCCCGGCCTGTTTTATTCCTGTGCCATCATGTTTCTCGATCCTTATCGAACTTTCTAGAACGAATCTTGCCGTTCTGATACTCTCCATGGGGTTATTTGGGAAGGGGAGTCGGGTTGGTTAACGGTCGCTGCTCAGATTTTCTGAAGGAGGCTGTCCCACGCTTGACGGGCAAGCGTTTCAATATCAAATTAAAACTGGTCGGCAGTGTGCTCGCGGATCTGGTCCTTGAGGTTCATTTCGGTTCCTTGATCTGAGTCTCACGATCCTTTGTGGCTTGAGTGGTTGGACCCATCGTTAGCGCTACTAATTTGCCTTTCCACTCGAGTCGTACTGCGTTTCTCAGTAGTATGAGTCGCAGTCTGCCGATGCTGGATACTCTAAAATTAAACAGGAATCTTCAGTTTATCGTAGTTCTCCTCTGATTCATGTACTTTAACACTGGCCGTAGCGTCAACGTAAAGTTTTAAATTCCGCTCATGTTCACCTCCATGCCTGCAAATGACTTCTAAACTTAAGAAAACTAACATTCATTTCTCTTCCACCATAATCGACGGGCAATGTATAAGTCAAGCTTGGCTGAACCTTATCCCCTTAATTGTACTCGAAAATTCAGTCAATCTCTTTAGTCATGACTCAAGTGCTGGTTCAGTCATGACTCAGGTGCCGGTTCAGTCATGACTCAAGTGCCGGTTCAGTCATGACTCAAGTGCTGGTTCAGTCATGACTCAGGTGCCCGTTTGGATGTTAATACAAAAACTTTTAATGCAATTCAGATATACTTTGATGCTTCACATCGATGCTTTAGCTTCCACGTACTATTTTTATGATGTCATTTACTTTCTGCAGACCCCTTGAACAATCAAGACTAAATGCTTCATTTTGCTGCTCGTTACCACATCTCATATTAACAACAAATTCCAAATTCACCCACCTCTCGCATCTCCATCTCCAAAAATTCCCGATATTCGTTCTTTCTCGTACATATTTTGAGTCTATTGATCAGTATTCTACAACGTGTTCCACTAACGGCGCTAACAACTGAGTTACACCTAATTAATCAACTCAAACAGCAGGTAGCCGAGTAAACACGGTTATGTTACACCAACTGCAAAAACTCAGTCACTCCGCTTTTCTTAGAGTGCTGTAATAAGCAGCCGCTAAATTTGGACGTTGTTTTAGACTCTATTTTTACCACAGCTACCCTCACTTAATCCATACATGACATTTCCTTTTCAACGAAACTAAACACCAATTCGACCACTAATTTGACGTAGCTCGTGCCGTTTCAAATTTACTCTCATAAAGATAGGCAAAGATAGAGATTTACCGCGGCACTTTCCCTCCATTTAGTAAAGAACAGAGAAAGAGATCAATTGTCTTCCAGACCTGAAAATACAGATTGAGCATGCAGTAGCACCTACGATAACAAAGACTTACATGAACGCGGGTCGCAGAAACCCAAACAAAGAGCTGCAAAAGTTACTGAGGAACTTCCAGGGCAGATCAAAAGGAACAAAAGTTCGCAAACTCAAAGAAAAATCTAGCAGCGCCTCTCAAAAATAGCAACTTTGAACAGCTCGTTTAAATTAGCATTTGATTAGAAGAAGGGATGCCTGCTCCTTTGTTGTAGGTTGCGGATAAAATTGAGGAGGAGCGTGAAGCTAAAGATTATGGTATTAAAATTGCTTTCGTTGGGCGCATTCATGGAAAAAAATTACCAGTAAAACGCCTCTTTCGAATGTTAGACTCAATAAACGACTCAATAAATGTTAAAAATTCGGTAATATTTTCAAATATATTTATTCAAAATCATTGCGAAAAATGTCTCGATCATGTTAACGTTCATGTTAAAACGCAATGTCAGGTAGAGAGGACTTCATATTCCCTGATTTTAGGTCAAACCTGTAATTAATGCAGCAAAACAATAGCCAGCAGCGACATACAGGTATATATGCTGCAAGAACTCTATTCAACGTGAGCGGACAACCAATTAGAATTTTCTTTTGTAGAGAGCTACGCTTGTCAATACTCTTCCCCAAGATAACATTCTTTGTCACAGTGATGGCGTAGAAACATGTTTAAGGAGTAATAATCATTATTCGATACGCTACATCGAAGAAAATATTTTAGGAATAAACTATTTTGCATGATATGTCTAATCTGGTCCGATTATTAGGTATCCGAAAAGGAAGTCGGCGCCTGTAGGCCAGAGTTTTGTAAATAGAACTTACAGCACACACACACACCCCTGTCAGGTGTGTTAGTTCTGACGAGCTTGTGCGGTAGCGTGAGATTAACAAAATTCGATGCATAACGAAGTCATATAATATGTATATTTAATTACACAATATAATATCAATGTCTTCATGGGTTGGACTCAGCCACTTACCGTGCAAAACTCGACCACGACCATCTTGCGAGGAGGTGCATCCCCGTCGTCGAATACGAAACCCTCGCCTTCCAGCGGTTCATGACTGCATGAAATTCGTTCACATGATCCTCGTCCTGAAACCGCAACCTGTGAACTGAAGCCGCTGTTGATAACGCTAGAAGCCCTGGCACATAAGGGGGCCAGGGTTTGTACACGACAGGACGGATTTTCAACGCGTGCAGCTGAATAAGAAGACGTTGTACTCGTAACGGAGTTATTTTTATTGGTGTTAACGGTGGCATTAGGCACATCTGGTGAACGAAGACGTAAAACCGGATGTGAAGCATCTCTTTGTGTGCTACTAACGAGATTAAAACTTTTTCTCGATTCAATTGAGAGGCGAAGCGCAGCAACAGGCCCGTGAGACGAAATAGATGGAAGGTTAGATGAAACACTTGCAACAGAAACGGGGCAAGAGCTGTTGTCAGCACCCCAGTTCCGGAGGTTCCGCGGCTTGCCTGACACAGCAGCTGTCAGCTTCCTGACGCTCTCGTCCCCGCTGTCAGGAACGTAACCGCTGTTGACAAATCCACCTTCATCGTCATCAGAATTAGAGTTCTTTTTGCAGTCAACGTCTCTTACACTTTCGACGATATCCCTGAGTTCGACTAACTTCGCAGAGTGGATGCTATCTTCTTCACTTTCATTCAGGTCACTCGGAAGAGACTGATTTTTAACTTTTGATTTAATACTCGAGGGAGTCCTGATGAAGTCCACATGGCTCCTCAGGCTACACCGAGCAGTAGAGCTCCCTCGGAAGGGTTCGCTCCTGGCGCCCTCTACATGAAACCGGTCGAGGCTTTCGAGAGACTTCGCTATGTGTTTCGTGCGATTGAATTGACGCTGAGAACTTTGCAAAAAATTATCATCCCGACCTGACAATTCTGTTCCCTTCAATTTTTGTCCCACAACTAAACGAGCGTTGTGGAAAGTGTCCTTCCACTTCATCATTGCCCACTCAGAAGTTCCAGTCTTCACTTCGTTTCGAAGAGGACATTTGTGAATAAAATCACATTTGTTGTTCGTAAAATTTGCCTTTTAACTAGAGCACCAGGAAGAAAAAACATGCATACATCTGAAAACATTAAAGCTCATTAGAATGAGGTTCAACAAACTCCTAAGAACCTTAAAGCTTTACTCCATCGAGGCGGAGGAGCATGTCGTGACGCAGGATTGAGTGCAGCGATTTACATATAGACGGGGAATTTTGATATAATTTGTCCTACTAACATAATTTCATATTTTTTGACTTATACGTGGAATTCAAGAAATTTAAACGAACTATTATCTGAAATAAAATGAACGAGATTATTTCCATATTCTCGTAAATGTGCGAACAATGTTACGTAATGAGTTCCAACAATTTGTAGCAAATAATGATTACAGGAATAAAAAGAACAAATAATGGTTCGGAAAAACTCTCGGCCCTCACAAACGTTCAATGCCCAAAATAGGAGAGTAATTATCACCAATGAGGGTTGGTGGGAGCTACTGATCGCATAAAAAGTTATTATAAGGGAGAAGCGAAGATTTTTTGCACATTCATGATTCACTGCATCGAAAAAAATTCCAAAAAATTCTGTCATATGCACTCACAATAAAATATTCATCCTTGAGTGATGATTCATAGAAAAATTGAATAATACACTTTTAAAAAAGCACAAAGCTCAAATTAGGTTATCTGAAAAAACACGCAGGAGCACCTATAGAGCGTAGATATTATGTGCTCGTCGCAAGTGCAAACGAAGCGCTCAGTGAAACAAAATAAATAGCAAACACAAATTTCAAAAACAATAGGATCGAAACGAAGCTTTGTATCATTCCGGGGAAAATCTATAATGTACCAACGACGACATTAGACTGGAACGAGCGGGTAAAAAATGCTTCCCAGGACGCAATGATCACTTATTAAAGCGTTAGTGGAGTATGCCAGTGTGAATGCAGGCGCCCAGAACTGACGGCCCGTTATGCTTCCATGCAAAGTGGTTCCCGTCGCTGCCCCAAAGTGGACGCATGCCAAACCTTTGAAAAATGCAAAGAAAAGTTGAAGCCGCGCCGTTGTAATCCAATCAGCGCTCAGCTGCAAACAGAACGGCGACACTCGCAAAAAATTACGACTATATTCGCTTCCGAATTTCTGCCAATCAATATCACTGCTAATCCATTCCACTCAACGATAATTTGGAGCTACTTTTTAATTCTAGCAAACAAGCGGCAAGTGGCAGACTTATTGCTGCTTATGCGGCAAGATATCAGTATCACAGGACTGTAAACACGACAGGAATGTTGAACCTAAATTGTTTTCCATCGCTCAGTCTCATTCTTGCCTGGATTATGACGAAAAAAAAGTACACGATTTGTTCAAGATTACAAAGTAACCAAACAGAAGAATAGTCGAGTAAAAGTATGAACGCTATTTATAAGAAAACACCGCGAAAACATAGGGAGAAAATAGCAACGTGTTAGAGGAAAATAAAAATTTGAAGGGAAAGAAATTAAAGGTGGCTTCAGTAGAAAACGTCTGACAGAACATGAGTGGCGAAAAATGAAGGGACGGCGTTGCTTAAAATAAACATTCGAAATTAATCTGCGAAATATAATCAGCAATGGGCATAGCTTGACTGAACCATACATTATTACCTTTTAAAGTTTGGAAGTGCATTAACTCAAGTTATTAGTTAGTGACAGTCATGTTTTAAAGCTCCATACCTGCATAAAATGTGATTCAAACAGAGCGAAAAGAAGGGATCGTTTAGTACGGAATACAGAAAACGGAAAATCTATGCACATGGTGTCTTCTCACACAGGATCCCCTACGCATGGAAACTGCAAGTCAAAAATGACGAGGAAGAAAAAAAAAGGAGAAATAACGATAAAGAAGTGAAAATTGAAAGAAGTTAAGTGGGCACGAAAAACAGAAATCCCAAAGGCCTACCTAAAGCTGAAGTAACGTAACAGTGTCCTGGAGATGCCAGTCCCCACTGCACAAGATAGACAAACCGAACTATCCTTACCTTATTGATGCCTTTAAGGCATCAAAGATATTTCACTTGGATGAGAATCATGGAATGGAGATGACTGAAAAAATTGTGTGAGTAGTGATGCAAAGTTAATATTCAATTGACCGATGTACAGTTCACTGTGACAGCAACTGTAGATGAAAAGAAGGCGAACAAAACGCACAAGAAACACAGATTCTTCACAAGAAAATTCGAAATTAACGACTGATTAGTGTTCAGCTGCAGCCCTCTGTGTAGCTGTTGTATGAGATTAACAACTGGAGGAGAACTACAAAGAATAATAATCAATATAAAAATGTCGTGTGGGAATAACGTCATTATGTAAATCAATTGATTAAAACTGGCCGGTATGAGGGCTGCGGCGCCACGTGGCACCGCTAACGCGCAGGGCAGAACTAAGGAAGACAATCACGCGGGTCCTCTTCAGTCATGGTATTTCCAACTGATGGAAAACCGTTACCGTTTGAAAGTACAATTATTGGAACACGGTTCATCAATACCATTCGTTATAATAGCATCGGTTTCATTTATATGTAAAAGTACTAAATTTTCCTAATTTATCTTCTTGAACCGAGTCGTCACTATGGAAGGAGGCATTTCAACGGAACGATAAATTAAAGAATACAGTACGCACATAAAATTTAAAAAAAGTTCAAGCAGGAGACGGATCCTTCGAAAAGTAGGTATCTCCTATGACTAAAAATAATGAAAATTATGTTAACATTACAACACATGCGAAACCAACATCAGTGTGGTACAAGCGATTTCGCTTATTTTGATGTCACTGTGAATAGCTAAGAATTTCCTCCAGTAGCGCTCGTGCACCACTAAGTGCGTTAATTGGACATATGTTTCTAGCAGAGCCTTCCTTTTTTGAAGCCCTGGAATCCGAAAAATTCTCCGATATGCGCTAAGTTCCCTTGCAACGCTGGAAGAGAATCCCCTCCAACGCTCACTTCCTCAGCGGTATTCGAGCACTACCTCAGCAGGCTCAGCTTCACGCAACCTGCCGTCGCTCCACAGCTCTGTGCAGTCGCTGCAATGAACCTTTATTAATTCCAACACGTTTTACCGTTGGGTTTTCAATGCCTTACAATTACTGGCGTGGTGAGGGATGTGAGGAACGTGTGGTTTAAACTTCCTTGTCCAAGGGAAGTACTCCCTGCTTACGTGAAAATGCCTCGACGACTGAGCCGAGATTTGAACCAGGGTCCTTTCGGTTACGAGGCCATCACGCTAGCAGCACGCCATGGAGCCCACGTGAGTAGTCACACTCAGCGTGTCTCGAAAATCGGAGGTTCGGAAATAGCTTCAGTAACAGAATTCTATAAATTCCGATGTGTGAGTCTAAAAGATCGCAACCAAAGAAAGGTACGAGCAGAAATGAATGAAAATAAACGTGACTTTGGTCATCTAAGACAGGGAAATCATTTTGAATGAGCAGTCGAGGCGCCCAAAGGGAAAATGAGTTCAAATTAAACTCCGATGAACATAAGTCGTGGTCATTAGGCCTTGCTGAGGTGTCACGTTTATGCAGAAAGTTACCACATTGAGATCAGGTATAGAGTCCGCAGCGAGGGAGCGCATTCTTCAGAATCTTTTCCAAGATGCAGCGCCGTTGGACATAAACATGGATCATAATCATCAGTTCGAGGTCATCACAGAAGGCCATGAGGTTTGGTTAAGGCGGCCCAGACGCCTCGATTCATTATGATCAGGCCCGCAATGCAGCAGCCCTGAATGGCAGAAGTTGGACATGCGTGGGATCGCCTCTGAGGTATTATCGGCGCCGGCAATTGGCCAAAACTGTGCCCTAACTTTAATTGAGCCAACCAGAGTAGCGGCTTGGGCACCTCAAATGAAGCCATTATTCAGGAATGAGGCAGCAATGCGAATCACTAAATTAGAAAGAAGTTGAATATCTTGCCAATTCAAACCAAATAGCTGGATTGAGATACGAAAACGAGAATTTATTTCCAGAATTTGCATGTCACTCGCATATGTTCAGTACAACGAATTTAAGTGAAATCTTTGTTTATTCTAGCGCTTCAAAGATCAGCACAAACATTCTACTGCTTTGATGAAGTGATGTGTGTGAATCACCAAGCAAAACGTGAAGCTTTCTCTCACTGAGTTCTTTTTACATTTCATGTTCCTGCCATTATTGCCAAGTAATGCCAAATAATATGTCAAATTCGATGTTGATGACCATTGGGCGGCATAATGCAGACCTGGAAATGGACCATTTCATATACTAGCATTATAATCCTCATTCCTCATCGCCGCAGTAGCTGCAGCACAGTTCTGCCTTAACCTCTTGAACAGCGATCAAAAATTGTCCAGTCCAGAGTCTCCAAAGAATTCACTTGCAACAAATGAGCGCTAATCAAAACACGTTGATTTTTCGCGTTACTTCACGGCAACAAACTCAACGAATGTAGTCTCTGAACAGTTGTAGCAGACACTTCCAAACTCAACACGTTTAGCGCAAGCATGGCATTGGTTTTAACGCTGCAGGAACAGCAGGATAAACGCCGCGCCTCAGTTTAGCATTTTTAATGGACCACACATCACGTGGACGGCAGTGACTGGTGCAGCATTTGAAGTCAAGTTCCTCGAAATATTCTGCGAGAACTTTTGCTGACGCCAGTAACGGGGGCAGAAACTCGGATATCGTTCATCAGAAGCACACACGGCGAGCAGCGGCACACACAGCACGGCCGTCGTGGCGCGTGAAAGCAATTAGAGGAGAGAAGGAAGACACGAGACAACGTTTTGTAATTGCTCAGGGCAAGTAATTAGGACAGTTAGATTAATTTCTCAACAGCACCGAAACGAACACTGAAAAATGGACTCAAATTAGAGACGTGGCTGCCGACCGCTCCTAAGCGAGCAAAATCCCGAGAGGGAAATGTCGGCTCAAAGTGTCTTCAAAGACACCTTCGTGGGCTCTCAAATTTAGCGTAAAGTAAAACCTAGAAATTAGCTAAAATATTCTATGCATTGCAGTTTTAAATGATACCGTGGGGGCCTTGATATGGATAGATTCATTTAGAATTGAATAAACATGGAAATTTCAGGCCTCTCGGAAGACCTACACATTTAACTGGAAACTGTTACGAATGGAAAATTAAAACAAAATATATAAGTTCCAATTTCAAGGAACTTCAGAGACGCTGTCAAGTGCAGGGCATTTGAATTTATAGCGACTTGAATACGGAAGACGAAACTAGCTGAAACTTTTGGGAGGTCGGAAGAGAAACACGCTTCAACTGTGAGAAAGTGGTATTAGAAATGAAGTGTTCTCTAGGTCTTCCAACATGAACTTTCTTACGATTATACGAGTTGTTGTACACTCACGCTATACATGACAACTTAAAAAAGAGTAACTTACATTTTACAACATTTCAAAAGTTATAGTGACTCGAGTGCAATTCAGAAAGTGTGACAGGAATACATTTTTGAAACTAAAGTTTCCCAAGACCCTAGCTATTGACGTCCTTCAATTTTCTTCACCACTGTAGATAAGACACCGTTTTTCCCGACTGAGAGAAGTTTCAATTAAACACGACTTGATATTTTAGTAGAGTAGACGAAGAATACATGACAAACCAAGTTGTGCAGATCGTAATGTATGATTGCGATAAGACAGAATTATTCTATGAAATATGGTTGGTGCCTCTCCAGTGGGACACCAACTGATGAAGGAGAGCGTGGTAAGGTTAAACGCAGTTGAGCAGTGAGGTAGGTGAGCAGTGAGGCAGGTGAGCAGTGAGGCAGGTGAGCAGTGAGGCAGGTGAGCAGAGAGGCAGGTGAGCAGTGAGGCAGGTGAGCAGTGAGGCAGGTGAGCAGGAAGGCACGTGAGCAGTGAGGCAGGTGAGCAGGAAGGCAATTGAGACAGAAAATAGTTCGGTGAAAGTTTAAACGTTAACTTTCCTCTTGTCATTCAATTTTCACCATTCAGATGATGGTATTCTTGATTGTTGCTTCTTTGGAACAACTAATATCAAACTGAGCTGAGTATCAAGTAACAAAAAATTAAACCATTTGCCTTTCTATTATAAATATGTGTTTAATTTTATCTGAATTCTGAATACGACATTGATGTGATGCAAGAAGTATAGACAAAAACGGAGCGTAAAAATTGAGGTGGAACTTTGTTGGAGTCTACTCACAGTACCACACAGCTCATCGAGTCAGGGAACTTGTTACGAGTGAGGTGTGATTTCGCAAAGGATGGTTAGTCAACATGATGAATAATATCATCCAAAGGCATTTAAAATTACTGTGTTAAAAAAACAAATACAGAATTAGAAGATCTAAATATCCGCATAAGCTACTCGTTCCTCGTATAACAGGTCCCAACTTCAGGAAAAAGAAAGAAGTCAATTTCTTGAACGAAAAGTGTAAACGTCTATTCACTTCCAGTTGCTTCAATGTTGTTCTCGAGATCCACAGTGGAAAATTTCACCATAAAACTGAAATAAACTGAGCTTGGACCCAGAAGAAGAAGCTTTCATAGAAACTTTTTGCAGGTGAGGTGAAAATCGGGCGCTTCATCACATTAGGCTCATGACGCATGCGCGGCTTAAGCGAAAAAACAAACACCTTCGCAATGGCAGGAGCATCGCCCGAGTCTGGCTTCAGGCAAAGTTAAAGGAGGCGCTCAAGTTGCTCCTCTTCAACGCCCCCAACTTGGAGCGACCGCCCAAAGTTAGCTCATATGCTCTGAAGCAACGAAAGGGTGAACTATTAGCAGGACCACGCTGCAGAGTTTACAGGCTCATCCTCTTTGCTTGCACAGTGTGGTTCAAGCTTGGATTAATGGTAGAACGCGGCCTGCGAATGGTAGGACGCACCCTACGAATGGTAGGATGCGCCCTGCGAATGGTAGGACGCACCCTGCGAATGGTAGGACGCGCCCTGCGAATGGTAGGACGCCCCCTGCGAATGGTAGGACGCGCCCTGCGAATGGTAGAACGGCCAACGGAGTGCCCGAGAACCCCACAGGATCGTCACAAAGAGGCTCAGAGAAGTTCGAACTCCAGTTCGGTCTTCCTTCATACAGAAGTGCTTCAAAGCTAATATTGGAATGGTGTAATAGAAAATCAATCAAAAAATTCTAAAAAGGATACCCCTTGAACGAGGAAGAAGGGAAGAGTTTTATCTTGAAAAAAATATATATAGCTCATAATCATCTTCCAAACACGGTTTCGAATATTACTAAAGGTTGAATGTAAATACAGCGGCGAAGTGAGAATCGAGAAATGCACAGAAACTCAAAACCTATCTCAGAAGAATAAGATTCTTCGCGTACTTGCACACCTATCTGTGATCAGAAGCAGAATGCTGAATATTGAACATAAAAATTATGTAGAATTTTCTAATAGCGCACAGAAAACTGGTGTTGAACTCCCTACTTAGATGTATTTAGAGATGTTTAGCCGGATGCCCTTAAAAAATAAATGAAAAGAGCTAAGCTTGAAATATCTTTTGATTAAACAAGTACCGAATTTCTAAGAAAAAATCCTTCGGAGCGTATACGGCGTTGAAACACACCCGCGTGTGTCCCTGGTGGGGAGCTCCTGGCGTAACGTATGGGCTAACTCAGGAAGAGGGGCCTTCACTGGGCCTCGGGCCCATAAACAGGCGCAAGCTGATCGGGGGAATACATTAAAGAGTGACCTATGCAAAATTCTGCAGCTAATTTCGCTTATTCGCAAATTTATTTCCAGCTTTCAAAAATATTTATAGTGCAAAAAATTGCAGCAAAATTACATTGAAAGAAACGCCGAAAATAAAACCAGTGAGGAAAACTAAAAGGTTCAAAATTTTTGCACTGCCGGTCCGAATTCGGTCGGAACGTTTCTAATTCGCTCACAAAGTTGACTTCGTTGCAAAATCAATAGGTACGTTGAGCTGCGACTTCTGTATAGAAGTGAAGTCGAAAAAGAGTCTCAAACTGATTGCCATTCTAAATTATCAGTATGGATGATGAAGGTACAACTAGCAAAACAATTTTGAAAGCATTCTAAGAAGTGGGGGCATATTTGAGAAAGTGAGGTAAATTAAGTTTCATCTCGTGGGAAGTTCTGCGTTAGACTTCGGCATCGACAAACTGTGCACACAAAGTACGGGCATAATTCTCGCGGCTGCGATCCGTCTGTAGCAAAAGCAGCACAGGTTGACTCTTAGCAATCAACAACTGACGGGAATCGACCAGAGAGTGGTAATGGCAAGGGAGAGGGGNGGCGTTTCCATGGCGGTGTGACAGGAGAAAGTAGTAATGAAGAACGCTGTTTCAAATTCAGCGCATAGCGTAGGGAGCTATCAGTTTGTTTTAAATTTATGACAGTACTTCGATACTACGTATACGCCAGATGAGTAATACTACGATTGTATCCAAGTTTTCAAGATTTGTTCAATATATCAGTCATTCTAAGGGTTACGTAGGAAATCGATGCATTGATGAGAGAATAAAATTCAGGGAAAAAAAAATTTATTGGCTAGAACGAATCAGTACCGATAGCAAAATGCGTATTATTTAACTTTTTTAAATACAGATTGTCCCTTAACTCTGATCAAACGGTAGATGTTTTTTCTGAGCCTTTGTTTATCCGAGAAAGCAATCGGAAATTTCTTGCTTGTTTGGTTTTTTTATACTGTCTTATAGTACGTACAAAAATCTTGATCATTATGCTCTAAAAGTTCGGGTTCATGTGTATCAAACAAAGCACATCAACCGAGACACGCTCGTATACGGAAGATATTTTTTCAAAATGTCATGATTAAAATTAATGTGTTTTGAATTTACTTACAGAAATATGCATCGCACCTCCGTATTAAAGTTTTAGAAGCTCCGTGTAGTAAATAATGGAAAGAAACTAAGTTCTAAAACTACGATGAAGCGAAAACCTATAGCTGAACTTTGTCGAATTAGCTCCCACCCCTGCCGTGGTGATGTATGTATTCAAAGAATACATACGCCAGTTTTGTGCACGCTTGACATAGGAGTTTACTAGGGATGAATGACAACCTGAGGTGTGCACAGCCCTTTTTCCAATCACGGGAGCGCATTTTCTTTCATAGAATGCGTTAGAAATAATCCATTTTTACTTGGACGTATATTTCAGCTTTCACTTTTCACCTTAGAAAGATCAGTGTGTTTCAGAAGAACTTCAGACGATAAGTCTGAAGTCAAACAAACCTACACGGTTAAACGTACAAGGTTGATGTTTTCAGGAGACTGAGGCTTTAGTATTCTTGTTCAGTAGTACCAGAACGATGACGCAACGCTGCCATTGCTCATCATGACAGACCAGCAGCAGAACCTCAAGGCGCCGTGTGTCATGTCATCCTCATGATGGAACATTTCGATACGGAATGTTCGAGGGATTTCAGGTCCGTTCATTACTTCTTCTGGGACGCAATTATAGGCGAGGAATCAAAATGTTTACCCAAGATGGAAATCGTAACAAGAGTTTCGCGCAGGACGAGTTATGCACAGTTTGAAATATTTGGTGATGTTTTATATCTTCAAGAACAGAAAAGATCCATTTGATTTCGCACATGTATTTTAACTTGTACGCAACGGTTTTTCGCGCTTTCAATTAATGACTACAGAAAGATTTGCGAATTTTAACGTATAGTTAATCTGTTAACAAACATTTTTAATTTTTAAAGAGGTACAATGAATAAGTAGTAGTTGTAGTAATATAGATAGCAGCTCTTCAGTAGCTCAGTGTCAAAGGATACGTGTGAAGGAAAATAACCCTTATGGCAACTATTTTCTGCTAGCATTCAAAATTACACAAAGTTTCAAGTTACACTGTACAAGAAGGTAAAAGGCACAAGTGATAATTTCGTGAAAACGCAAGCGCAGTTCTTTACCTACCGCAAAGCTTCAAAATTTAATTTTATAATCGTACAGTGAAAGTGGAAAAAGTTTCAAGTAAAACTAGGCGTTTGAACACATTCTTGCCGTTTCATTGTTGCACACAAGAGTGACGGGCTTTGCTAACTCAAAACACGCTCGAGCTTACCATGATAAAATAACGTTACTTTATGCCGTAAATAGTTGTACGTTAATTCGTCATCTACGACATTACCAACAAAGTAAGTGCGGGCGAACACGTGTCACTTCGCAGCCCCGGCCCCCGCACGCCGGCAGCAGAGCTCAGTCGAGTCATCTTGCGAGCGCCTCTCCGTTTTCAAGAGATCTCCGTAACTGGCGTTTTTGTTCATTCTCAGAGCGGCAAACTCAATTAGTGGCTCAAGAGGAGGTGTCTCGGACACCGGGACAAAACTTTCAGCCCTGCAGTAAACAAATAAAAACACTGTCTCATTGCACAAAGGAAAATATCTGAAATTCGGTGTTGTGTCGAAATTCAGCGAAGACAATTAGTAGGCCGAGAAAGTAAAATATCAAGTTTAGAGGCAGATGATATGAAAACAAATATTTAATTTCTAATTATACCTCACGAACTGAATGGAGTTTTAAGAGAAATTATTTCTCTTTTCTGAGGGAATTCACAAAACTATTCGCGTAAGTCCGTCAACAATAACCTAAATAAATTACTTATCGAGTCTCAACCCAAGCGATTTTCCCCTCGCTCATCACCGAGTCCAATAGTAATCGGAGACACCAAGATTATTGCTCATTGTGGCGCGTATTGTGTTAGGATGCAAGCCAGGCGCCGTAAACTGGGCTGCAGCGAGCACGGGATACAAGGGCTCGACTTGTAGCACTTGCAGAGCAGCGCGCCCACCAGCACGGGTGAAGAGGCTGTGTCTGGGGACCATGATGCCCTGGCAGTGCGGGCAGCTATCTATGGAAACGGTGCTCATTGTTAGTCCCAGTGATACTGCATAGTAATTTCAACACTGTCTGAACAACTTTTACGGGCACGTGCCTAAGAGGTGGCAGCACTCGGTAAGCATTGAATCAAAGCTCGAGAGAAGAGCCAATCTCGTCTTTGGTCTCAAATAGAAGCGATTTTGAGAGAAGAGGTCCGCAAGCCAGTGCCTGGACTCTAAATAAAATGCTTCACGGGGCACTTTGTATTCAAAGGGCAGCGCCGGGCCCTCTTGGTCTACGAGAGCTTAGTAGAGATGGGCAGACTTGGGCGGTCCCTCAGCCTGTAGGACACGTCGGAGGCCGCACTCGGGGCGTTTATGAAGGATATTCTGAGCTAGGAACTTCACTCATGAAGGCCGCACATCATTTTGGACATGAAATGTTTGAAAAAGCTCAAATTATTCATCTTTGAAATTTTGCTCCTCTCCATTCTATTCTAAACGCAAAAAAGATAGAGTTGCCATATGCAAAAAGTATTAATAGGGTATAAAATTCATATTTTTTGGAAGCTGAGGTGAATGGCTAAAGAATGTTTTTACTTTTTCAGAAAGAGCAAAATGCGTTCCACAATATTATTTTCGGGTGAACCCTCTGCCTCGCTCAGTGAAGGTTACCTAGGTGCACGATTGTGCTTCAGTTCCAGCTGCGCTCAACAACCATAAAAAATTTCAGTGATTTTCAAAGAATCAATACATCAATATACGTTTACTAAAACGACGAAATATATATAAATGGAGAGATTGCAAGACCAACTCATCTATCACAACCTTCACAACCACCCCCAACAGCCCTGACGAGGGGCGAGCGATGCTCCAATCTCTGCTGACGAGGACGGCATCATCAGAGGAGGCACACGTCGAGCATGGTGCTCAGGACGGTCCTGACGAGAGCACGTCGTGCGGGTGCGGTTAGCAGACCTTATGTCTTTGTCTTACGTGTTGCACAACCGACGATTCTTCCAATACAGTTGACGGCCTGTAAATAGTATGAGCGATACGAGAACAAAAGGAGAGAAGCGAGAAATCCTGCAGCAGAAATAGAGGGAACATTCGGAGATAGAATATGTGACCCAAATGGAACTTGATTACATGGTTCAATGAGAGCACGAAGAAGCAGGCTAAGAGAGGAGGGACAAAAAGACACTGAATCAAATGATTAGTGGAATTGTTCAAGTTTAGAAATACCTGGCATTGGTCAAATACATCTACTGAATTTTGAAGCTTAAATATTGTGAATGGAATACGTGAGCAAATCAAGTTGCAGGAGTACCTTAATCTCGAATTTTCTCGGAGTCACAGAACTCCCCAAGGAAAGATTTTCAAAAATAAATTTAAAGATTTTCTGGCGCTAAAACCGTAAAAATGTTACGCTGAAGGCAATACATTTTTAAAGATGTATCAGTAATTTTTTTAAAATTTTCACACCTGCTCCAATTTAAAAGTTGGCAAATTAACAGCTTTTACGTAGGAAGGCGACGTCCATCGAACGTTAATTTGAACGAAGTTTTAAATACACGACGATGACAAACTACGCTGCGGCTTCACTGTTGTGCAAAAAAGCCGAAACTTTAAGATCAAGGCTCAGAATTGTGAAGAAACCACAAAAGAAACACGCGTCAAGTGCAGAGATTTCTTAAATATGTGACGCAATTTTCAGGCAAATAGAGAAAAACTCTACACGTCCAAGAACGATAGCAGGAACACTTTTGACGCGCTGATGCCGAAATATTGATTTCGATAATGACTGTAAAGTTTGATACGTCCTACTAATAATTCACGAGCGAAGGAAAAGATTACGAACAAGTACACCGATGCGAATTAAAAAAAGGAATGTAACTCAGGAAATGGGTATAACTTAAGAATGGAGAGTTAGTTAGAGATGGAGTGTAACTTAGGGATGGAGGGTAACTTAGGGATGGAGTGTAACTAAGGGATGGAGTGTAACTTAGGGATGGAATGTAACTTAGAGAGGGAGTGCAATTAATAAGATATTGTTGCTGAAGGAAAGCCTCCAGACAAAAAAGGAACTTCAGACTAGGCGAGTTTTAACACGAAAAAAACCAGAGAGGTTAACACACTCATCACTTGCGCGAAAGCACACTTAACGAAATAATTACGAGCTCAAAAGAGACTATAAAATATTATAAAATAATATTGGACTAGCACATATTATCATACTCTATAGCAAGAGTATTGAGGTTAAAGAAGCAGTGCTGATTAAGTAAATGGTGGGAATTGCAGCAGAAATATACGAACTGATGAGAAATGACAAACTAGGTTAAGAATGTGAAGCCATTTAAACAGCGCGCCGTAATCAGGAGATAATTTCTGCTTATTGAGTAACTCTACTGGGAGTTAGTAAACTACATAGACCAGAATCACGAAGTAAAAGACATAAGCAGCGAGTAACTCGAAATGGTTCGAGACGTCGATTTTAGATTTCTGTACGCGACCCAAAACGCTGGAGAGCGACTTGGTGTTGGTAAGCGGCCCAGGCCGGCGGCTCGCAAACACTCGCCCTCAGGAGCCGCTCCACAAACACCAGGAGCCGCAATCTAGCCCTCAGGGAGCTGCTGGCCCACACACCGTACCTCATAGCCAAGTGCGCCTGTTTTTGTTCCCCTGCTATTTATGTAACGGCGGTGAGTGTGAAAACATCTCTTAGTTCACAAAATAGGGAGGCACCAGGCCCGCAGCCTGCACCCAGTACCTGCGTTGTGCTACGACTCGCAATCGAGGAAGCGCAACCTGCTTTCGAGGCACCCACAGTGACTTCGGTGTTGTTGATAGAGATCATCATTGCAAAGCGTATTCTGAAGAAACCCTTCCCATGTTTTCCCGCTTTAAAATTTACACTAACGTTAATTAACATGATCATTGTCATTCGGCGCACATAGACGTCGAGTGGTACTTCACCATGCTTAATTCAAGAGATATTTAGCTTTGTTTCAATGCTATCAATAGTTCATGTCACTAACCTACATGAGCGTTCTTACATGCTATGTATGTACTACAAGTTCCTCCGTTTAAATTAAATTTGTTGATAATATTGAGCGCAATTTAATGATTCTTTGGGAAAAATATAATAGGGGCATGGACCAAGAAATTAGCTTTGATGGTGTCGGCGAATGCGCTAACTTAAATCCTTCGTAAGTTGGTGAAATGAAAAAAAGTTTTCTAGAATTCGAGGATATATGCATTGGCCGATTAAGTGCTCGTTTGAGACAACGAACCTTAAAGAATTCGGAGCTCGAGTCTGGACTAGTGATCTGACAACAGTACGTCAGCAGTACTCATGGACTCACTGAGGACTCAGTCACCTGGACATGGTACTCATCACGGACTCACTGAGGACTCACTCACCTGGACATGGTACTCATCATGGACTCACTGAGGACTCGCTCACCTAGATGCAGAGCCACTCCCCCAGCCGCCAGTCGAGGGTGGCGCGATTCAAAAACGGACTCATTTCAAAACCAAGAGAGAACGTTCAGTAACGTACGTCCGTATTATTTCGGGTTTCAAAATTTATGTAATAAAATCTTACGAGCACTAGCAGAACCTATGAAATATGCGAGAAATCCATGTCTCCAAGGTTGTAAAATAATCATGATCACTTAAGTCAACAATGGGAAGCGATTAAAATTTATCATTCTTGAGCGTCAATAATAACTAATTGATTCCGTCTACAGCGCAGAGTTACGGAGAATTTCGAGCTATCGAAATTACGAGGGTCGGGGAAGGTGTCGAGTGCCCATTGCCACTGAGGGAACTACACCTTCAACGATACCATATTTTCCTCTCATTAGTTCCTTTTAGAAAATATTACAGTAAATACAAAGAGTACGCAAAAATAATATGTAGAAATCAATTTTACAATTATAAAATCATAGGGTATCATGCACATTGTCAAAGGTAAAGTTTTCTCACAAAACATGGAAGTAGCTGTTCGGTAGATGATCTGTGCAGTGAAGTGGCATCCCAACTGATGCGTTCCCGGAGAGCAAAAGTCTATCGTCTCTCTTACCCGATGCACACAGAAATGCACCTGCAAACTAACGTTAGGGAAGAACCGTTTCCATTCAATTTCCTTGCTTCAAGGATTGCCAAAACTGCTCTGTATCAAGGCAGTGGCCTGTTCAAATCATTCTCTGTGTCAAGGCATCGAGTCGTGTTGTGATGTCGCTTTAACACAACTCACCACTGCAGTTTCCTGCATTCAAACTGCACTGGTAAGTAACAGGTTTAGTCTTACAATAGCAATACAACCGCTGCCGATAAATTAATGCAACGTCACAACACAACTCGGTGTTGTGTTTGATCCAGCGGCAATATAAGAGGGCAAAATATCAGCGTTTCGGTTGGCAGAGCTCGCTTCGTCAACCTTAAGAAATCACAAAATCTCGAAAAGACGATAAAGTGAAGCGAGAAATAGAAATAAACAGAAACGAAGCACTTGGATTGAAGCTCTGTCGTATGATACTGCTATATTATCCTCGATGGAGACGGCGAAAGAACAAATAAAATTACAAGGTTGACCACCTAAGCCTAGAGTAGAAGAGTGAAACAAGGGTTACATGTTTCGCGGTGCAAAGCCAGAGCGTGTCTTGAGGAGCGCTGTTTGCCTGAGGAACTCTGACGAGGACCGGTCTCTACCAACACATCCCTCTGCATGGAGCTCAAAAATCCTGCACAGATCTTCCGGACATCACCAAGTCCCCGTGGATACACTGAGCAAAGTACTCTCCATTTCCTCACCTCATCCCGGGGTTGAGCAATGGTCACCACGCCAAAGGTAATGGATAATTCACTAGTGTGTTGTTCAGAAATTAACTATACATTACTGATGGAAGCCTCAATTTTTCAGTGAACCATATAGAAGTGTATGATTCATGGCTTGTGTTTTCTCTAGCATGTGGAAAAATGCTCGAACGTCTGTTATATCAGAGAACTAAACTACCTGTGCATTAGCATGGGATTAAGAACGAGATTCATAAGAATAAAGTGAAGTCATACAAAAATCTAGAATATGATGCACAGAGAGGACGCTCCAAAAGTCATTAAAAACAAAGTAACAAATAGAAATTTCTGCATCAACAAAACAAAATCCGAAAAAATATTTTTAGCAGGAATGAGATACGGCAAGAGGTTAGATGTTTGTCCCGAGCCGAGGTCGAGCGCGTAATGGAAGCTCAAAGCTAACGTTCTCCAGACGATCCTGCCCTGCGAGCTGCGGGGACAAATGTTCCGATAACTTTTGTATCTGAAAAACTACGGATGGTAGTAAACTCTACGGAGAGGATTTGTTTCAGAGCGAAACTTACAGAGCAAAATATTTTTGTTGACAATCGCGAAATAGGTGACCTAAGGAATTTTTACACTGCGGAAGACAAAGAAAGAAGAAAATTTTCAAGTCAAATACTCGTGATGTGGAAGTTATATGCAAAGAGCACACCAAGTGTATGATACATCGTACATTCCCTAGAGGAAAGTGGAAGCAGAATTATTTAATTAATTATCGGTAGCATATTCGGGTGAAAGGTATTTTTTATTGAATTCGTTCAAAATTAAATTACACAATCATTGCTGAAAGCGCAAAATTTTAATTACGCTCTGTAAACTATTATAAAAAACATCTAAATACGATTTCAATTGCTACAATAATTGCCTCGGGTAAAAAACAGTATTCAGTCCAGGAGCACAGATTGCCGCACAGAAATCATTTTCTCCTAAACGACTTCAGACCAGAAGCCATTTGCATCCTTCAGGATGCGTATCGTAGGCACGTGTACAGAGCTCACATGTCACTGCACATGGCCGCACAGCAGCAGGAGAGAGACTTGTGGTGTCAAGTTCAACTTTAGGTTGGAGTTCACAACACGTTATGGGGTCCATACGAGCTGATCGCTGGACTCCCGAGATCCTCTTGACTTGTCTTGTGGCTGCCCAGGTAGAACATCGAATGTGTAGGTTAAGGCGTCCGCATACGATAAAACACGGGGTTTGTAAAACAAAAATAAACTTCACTTCCAGTTCTGGGCTGCAACAGCGCGAGCTGCACCACATTTACAACAGTAATTATTATTTTGAAAGGAAACCAAATTCTTGGGATGAGATCGTGCGTATCCCTAACAATTCCATCGTGTAACTGCACGCAATGAAATTCTTGTTTCCTCGTTTGCATAGTTCGGAATGAATTGGTTACCTTGCGATGCTCTGTATATTCAGCGATGCAAATAGGATGAGCAACAGCGCGCGGGAACGACGGCCCCGCTGAAACTACTGGGCCACAGACGGATTACAAGAACACTGTTCTGAGCCTGTTGCTCAACATGTTTACAACTTTAAAGAATAGTTATTCTTCATTTAATGGATTTTAGTTCTCACGTAAGTTGAACTACTGATGAACACAACTGCTATGCACTTTTGAATGCATAACGCTGGAAAATATGGGGTTTCCTCAAGGCCAAGCTGCAGCAATTATTTGCGGAATTCACTGAATAGTCTTTAACAAATGGTATCCTCACGATGAACGAAAAGCAGAAAAAATTCTCGCAGAAATGATCCAGCAATTTAAACTTACTTTCTGTGCAATAATTTCCAAGTCACAAAACCTTAACTGAAAATCTTTGATTTAATGATCAGTTCAAGAGAATTTAGCATAGACAATGCATTTATTTGAATGATGAAACATGACAATGTCATTACGACTTAATTTTCCGGTATTATCGCTGTAAAAGAAATTTGTGAACGTTGTAGGACACACGCTCATGTACGGATGTTGGCAAAGAACAATTTAGATCGAAGTTAGCAAGCGCATATGTTGGAGTCGCCAGAAACTTGAAAAACAGTTAATTGATGATATGTGTGTCAGAATTTCAGATAGATACGAGGAGGCCAGCATAGACTTCTCGAAAGCAAATAGACATGAGCCGACCATATTGATCTAGCAATGGCAAATAGAAGCTTGGGAACCAACGAGCCGAGCAAAATTGCCGGGATGGAGAAGAGCTTGTACACTCGTCCTATTGGAAGCCTGTCTGAACTCCAGCATCGAAATAGCTGGAAGTCATGCAATACTTTTAAAATGTTAACACACAAGCGAACCTGCGCGTTACAGTGAACGTCAACAGCTTTTACAAGCGACATAAAATGATGTTGGATCAGCGGTCATCATTCAGTTTTCAAAGATCAGCTCACTCAGGGAGATTGTGCGTTTCTTGCTTTCGATGTTCTGTACCCTGACTCCCTTTTCTGCGATGATATTTTCAAGCGTATAATTCCTTTTAAAGTCTCACGACTGAAGGATGGTTTTTTCCTCGGTCTATACAGCAGTAAGTCGCTATACAGCACAGCAGTGGGCTGGCTTGTTCTCATACGAACATATATTCATCGCAATCATATCTCATTACGTATCACATGTTAAATGAAACTCACATTCTAAAGTGATGAAATCATATCTCATTACGTATCACATGTTAAATGAAACTCACTCTGAAGTGATGAAATCATATCTCATTACGTATCACAGGTTAAATGAAACTCACACTCTGAAGTGATGAAATCATATCTCATTACCTATCACATGGTAAATAAAACTACATTGTGATGTACCTTGTGTAAGCAAAGCACTGTATTACTCTTATGCTTTCACGCACATATTTTTAGAAAACAATAGGTATCTAATATACATGAAACACAAACCTATAAATAAAAAAATCTACCGATTGATTCCCTTCCTCCTCAACCCAAGCATTAAGCCCCCAAAAGAAAGCAGCACAAATATTACCTATAACAGCATTTATCATACATCATACTTTCGATAACATCCGCAATGTGCCTTCATGCTGCTGGTTCCCATAAGCCGATCGACTAACTGCATTTAAAAAGCAAAACTCATTCGCGCAAATCATGTTATTCCGAGCTCAGAGCGACGAAATTACACCGAGATGTGAAGGTCGGCGACCGACTACACTAGCGTTATGTAGGATCATCTATTGAGTTACGAATGCAAATGTTTCAATTCATCTCTAGAGAACCCTCCTCAAGATAAAAAATTCACAGTTTGTGCGATAGAAATGATTTATTGAATCAGCTTGACATTCTGCTATTCACGAATGAGTTGAACTATTTCATTAAGCTTTAATAAATTCTCGTTTCAGTGAAACTGATCGAAGTCTACTTCCCAATTGTATCGTTGGGCAAAAAAACGGTGACTGCGAATTTCTCGGATGGGTCATTTTCAAATGAAGTAGACAATAAACGCACTAAATAAACTACTATAAGTTGTACTTAAAAAGTGAAATTTTCACTCAGAAAAAGAGACCTAAGATTCTTTTGAAACATACTCATCAAAATGCAAAACTATGGTAGTACACACACTGCCGCCACACGAATTTGGTCCTTCCGATATCCTTCTTTAGCCAATATATGATGAAAATATCTTGAAAATCCTCATAACGCCACGAAAGATGGTCCTAGTATCACTAAAAATGCGTAGGCAGTATTCAAAGCGAATTTTACTCCGAACCAGACACAGAGTTACGAAGTTGAGATGATGCACGTCGCGTAAGTTAGCGCTACGATGCACAGCTCGTCAGTGCTGAACACCAAGTCCTGAACACTCTTCATTGAACAGAATGAATCTTGGCGGAATGGATTAGTATACTTCATTCGCTAGTATTCCAGCAAAGTTAAGCACATAATTCAAGCGAAGCACCGCCAAATTTTTTGAAATTTAGTCTGCAACGAACGATCTTTATGCTCCTCATCGCCAACCGGTGTCGACAGTTCACAGTCCTTTCCGAATTTGAGACAGATGCGAGGATCAGAAGTTTAGGAGCTCGCCTCGCGTTGTTCGCGCAGTATTATGCAACGTGCAGAGCTCTCCAGGGCCACAAAGCGGCATTGGCGGAAATGCGCGCCTGTTGACACTCCCTCCAGAGCACTGTCAGGGAGTGACTTGAGATGACGACAACGGAGACAAAGGACGCTCTCCGGCGAGACTGTCTGATTTGGACGATGTCTAAGCACAGCCTATACTTTGCAATGTTGTGTAAAAGTTGATGCTCGGAAGATCAAATTTTACCTAATATTCCAACATCAGGGCCGTCAAAAGATATGAAGATATTAATGAAAGATTTTCTACTCCTACTACTACTCCTACGACTACTACTACTACTATTACTACTACTACTACTGCAACTAATATTACTCCTACTACTACTACTACTGCTATTACTACTACTACTACTACTACTACAACTACTATTACTACTACTACTACTATTACTACTACTACTACAGAGACGAAAAACTGAACAAATCAGTAGACAGACACAATATCGAAGGAAGCCGCTCAGATAGTCGCTTGCAAGATAGTAGTAGTAGTAATAGGGATAGCAGCGGTTCAGCAACTATGACTATCGCGCACCGAAAGAGTATATATAGGGACCATTTAGTATGGGCGTAGGAGAACGGGGAATCTATGCACAAGATGTATTCCCACACAAGATTTCCTGCGCATAGAAACATTAAGTTAAGAATGGAGAGGACGTAAAGATAAAGAATAATCAGCAAAGAAAGCATGGAAGTGGAAAGAAGCAAAGTGGGCACGAAAGATAGAAGTCACGAAGGTTTATTTGTAGCTGACGTAATCTAACAGTGCCCGCCTGGGGGCGCTAGTCCCCATAGCATACGAAAGACAAACCTAACTAACCTTACCCTATTGCCTATGGCCTGTCCTATGCCCCTCAGGGGTGTCGGTTGTAAACAAGGGGCTTATCTTAGATAAGGAAAATATGAAAAGTATCGATAAGCCTCTGAAGTCAGAAAACAAAAATATAACAGTTCATGCTACAAGTATTGTTCATTTACCAGCGGGTAAATTTGACACACGCTCTAATGTCTCAGGCCGTGAAGCAGACAGGACATTCACTGCCGCCTCAGTTGGTAACTTAAAGGATGTGCTCACGAATCTCGAAATAAATGAAATGCGCTTTAGAAAACCGGAACCAACATCGCACCCACGGGGGCGCAGCTCATGAGTCACACCTACTGCCAGGAATACCGCGTCGCTAGTCACCGCCAAGGACAATCCCCGGAGCGTAACTTTGAAATTTCATACTTGAAAAATGCATAAAAATAACAACACGAAGCTGATGTTCAATGAGTTATCTGGGGAGTGCCGCATTACAACAAATAACTTATTATCAATGATTCGGAATAACGTTTAATGGCAAAACTAGGACAAAGCATATCATAAGACCAATTCTTCCAAAATTAAAGGTACTGTAAAAGAAAACTTGTATCCCTTCATGCATAAACATCAAGCACAACGTCAATGAGTGGATGCGTAGTACAACTTCCACATTTTTCTGAGTGAAGTAAGTTCAATCCCGGCGTAATTTCCTGTTCTCCGCGAGCGCGTCTCGTCATGGCAGCCGTCAGCACAGGAGAACCTGCCTCCCTGGCATGGCCTCGGGGCACGCCTGGGAGGCCTGTGGTACAACCTCTGCCTGTCTTCAATTCTTGAAAAATGTAAAAATTTCGGTTTTCTGTTCAATAATCGTTTGTTAATTGTGCATAGCAGGCATCCCAACGAATATTCAAGCCAAAGCGCAAGAGACATTTCTCTGAGTTCCCATTGAGCTAAGCTGTTCGATGTATCATTTGCTGCTGCCCACTTCTACCTTCATCACTCACTACACCACTACCTTCATCACTCACTACACCACTACCTTCATCACGNATCACGCACTACACCACTACCTTCATCACGCACTGCACCACTACCTTCATGAACTGTTCCATTCAAAGCCTCCACACTCAGTCCTAGAAATATAGGACTGCTCACCTTCCAGAAGAATCGAACCATCCCAGCAGCAGCAGAGCACGCATGAATTGTAACATCGTAGCGCGAGTTCTTCGAGGATGTGGATAACCAAATGAGATTTACGACTCAGTGCTGAGGCCGCCGCTGTGGGGAGGACGCGCGAGTGTCATTAAGACGGAAGTTACAACGCCGCATCCGGTGGAGGAGCATCGCCTCCAGCAAACCACAACAGAATTTGGCTCGGCAACCTGATTCAATTCGTGTTTTACTACGCAGCTGCTGACAGCGAGTCAGAAACGGCCTAGTCTTTTGACTGGAAGTATTTCTTACATGAAGAAGTACTAGAATTCACACGAATTGTTTTACTTACCGCATCCCGGGCTTCAACATCGCTGGAAGATTTTTTCAGTCAGATCTGCAGTTTCTCCTTTCATTGCTGAGGTAAATACGAGTACGCTTACACTGAGGAATAACCGCCTCAAGCCCCAATGAGAGCGGAAAGAAGGGACCATTTAGCATAGACTGTGCGACACGCAAAAATAACCTCAATAGTAAATGCAATCGGGCCGTCATTTTTTGAAAAAAATTATACTGTATCACGATCAATAAAAACTATGGTATAATTGAAAAATCTAAGTATTTTCAGATGCTGACAATAGAAGAACAGCAATATGACTGACCAAAAAATAATCGCAAAACTTATTCATGCAACTATCGCATTGGTCATAATGCTACATGAGGAACGGAAACAAAACGACATTTCAAAAAATTATTACTCAAGAAACATTCGAAGACGTTTAGAAAAATTTATGCTATATATAAATGTATTAAATAAGCATGAACTATATTCAACATATTGAGGTTTTCATTCAATATTTTTTTAATAATTCAGTTTAAAATGAAATAGGCGCATTTCACATTGGCCAGAAGTTAAGGAAAATGAAATTATTTTCCCGAAATAAATTTCTTTAAGAGACTTTGTTGATACTTTTGATGCTTAAGACAATAGTATTAGATTGTTGGAACTTTTATCAAGTATCAAGGATAACAGCGCATCAGTAACTCAGACTATCTCGCACCGAAAGAGAAGGTGCCATTTAGTATGGATAAAGGAGCAAATGGGGAATCCACGCACATGGTGAGTTCGCACACAAGATCCCCTTCTAATTGCAAGATCAAGTTAAGAAGGAAGAGGAAAAAAAGATAAAGAATTATCAGCCAAGGAGGCATAAAAATGGAAAGAAGCAAAGTAGGCACGAGAGATAGAAGTCCTGCAGACCTAGCTAATACTGAAATAACCTAACATCATCACATAAAAGTGTTGCTTCCAGAGATAAAGCTAATTTCGAATAATCATGAAGAAAAGTAATAATTTCGAATAATAATTTAAGTGTCGATTTGTTCCCGTTCCTTTTATTATGACCGATGCTATATTTATAAGTATCCTCACTCACGTCAAGCCTGTTACAGTAACACACGCTATAACTGCAAATGTAGTTGTGATACAGGGGCGTAAGAAAACAGATAGAGGCGATAGAATAGAATTTTTTTCGCGAAGCTCATTAGCGCCACCTAATCGAAGAAGTTTCGTTGTGATGCAACGTTGACGAAGCTGAATGCAAAAAAGGCAAGCTCAATGAATGAAAACTAGGCTTGTATTAACTTGTATCAACGCAGTTCGGTTCAAATTCATATTTCACATAAAATACGGAACATTTTTTTACTTTTGATAAAGCAGTATTTCTTTGTTTGAACCCTGGAGACGCATTTATCAGGATTATTGTCACGAGTCCACTCAGGGATTGGACACATCAGACTGCCCGCAGCCAAATCCTTGCCCAGGCGATATGAATGGCAGCGCACAACCCCTCGGCTATTATTCTCCACCTGCCATTGCATTCTTTTCGTTTCCTCTGCTTCTCGAAGGGGGAAAGAAGCACAGGAAGCAAACGATCTAAATGTGCCACAGGAAATGCCGGTTACCCATTTCAAAAAAGCGTTGCAAATGTAAGGTACAAGAGCATACATCAGCCTGTGTCGTATCAAGTGACGAAGTTAGTTTTATGTCCGCCTAATAGGAAAGACTTCAATTTTAGCTCATCATATGTTGATATTCTTTCTTTTTTATTCATATTTTTTTGATGAGAAATTTGCGAACTCAAGAGTATAGTTCAATATCTAGCAAGTTCACGCAACGCATTAATCAAAAATTCCAAGTAATACAATGTTCAGACTTTCAACTTTCACTTCATCAATTACTGGCGTCAAGTATTACTACTTTCTTACCCACTTTCTTTCTTTCACAGTGCATCAAATTCCTGTAGTTCCATCCTTCGTTCGCTTCTGAGTGCTGCTCCACCCCCCCTCAGCGCAGCACCGCAGCACCAACCGGCGTATCATAATGCAATATCATGCAATTATTGCCCTTTGACTGCAATAGCAAGCCCATTATTGCCACAAAATTACATCATCAACAGCAGCACTGTCTCACAGATGGAGGATGAAGTCCATGAATTTTAACATTCGGACACTCCAAGTGTCATAAAGATTCATAAGTACAATAGTTCCCATACTTCAGTGAACTCAACGAGGTTATGCAACAAAGGAAGTAAATCTTCTCGCGTTCCATTAACTTCGATATTTTGAACACACATGCTGCCAATTTCATTTCGTCAACGAGGGCCATTAGTTCTCGTTGATAAATGAAAGCGTCGCGCAGATGACAGAGCTCGCCAATAATGACACCCTGCTGAGACTCCGCCATGGAGTGAGAGCACACATCTCCGGAATCCTCGCATGAAAAAGAGGTCATTTATCTGCAACTGCGCAAGCATTGCGACTGCAACTCATACAGACTCTAAGCGCCAGTAACAGCCACTTGGTTGCTACTTTAAGGAGTTTACCACTACTGCACAATTAACGTATGTGTTCAGAAATCTTTAGCTCGAACGCCATGCTGCAGTGCATGAAATGACCTTACTGCTATTCGTTTAAAGACATCTACTTATGTTTTGATGAAACACCAAGACCACAATACGGAATTAAAGACGATCACACATGTTGGGTTATAATAATTGAGTACAATTTAGCTCCAAGCATCTCTCTTTCATTGTTCCTAGTTCGCTTAGAATGTGCGTAAGATAGCAGGCATCAGCCCTGAACATTACCCGCTACTTCGCACTGTTGCATTTGAAGACGAAGTCGCTCCCACACAACTGTGCTGTGAGGGCCGCGGTCTGTCGCAGGCTCACGAGCAAATAGAAGTCTCTTCCCTCGGCCCAATAACGGACAGGAATGAAGGCACACGAAACTTTGAGATATTTCTGCGTGGTATTGAAAATCTCTCCTTTTGTCTCACAGCGCTCGGCCCGCTGCTGAGTTTCAGGTAAAAGGTATCGAGCGAGAAATAAGAACAAAGTAATTCATTTCCAACGAAAAAAAGAAGATTTCTCCAAAGTTAGCTCCTAGCCCGCATATACAGCCATGAAATAAAGTGATGGTTGTAATTTAGCATCACCATATAATTTGACAGGCTACAAATACCTAAGAGCGTTGAAAAATAATTGAGCTGTAACTATAAACTGTAATTGAGCTATGCGCACTAAAGTGTGCACGTTTTTGCCGTAAAACACTGTAATTTATGATTCTTGCAGTCGAAGGAATTCCTTAGAAAAATTTCCATTTGTACCGCTACTGTCCCATATGTAACAAGTTTCCATGCGTAAGCATTCCCCTGAAGTTTTTTAACATTAGATTTATTGCAGTCAAAACAATGCTTCAGTTTTAGCCATATAAGACAATGACAGAGGGAACATCGACTAACATTTGAACAATTCACATTGCAAATAATTTTTAACCCATAAAACTGAATGATATGTACCCTAAAACGACCGAATTATTTTTGCAATGAGACTGCATTTAAGTAGCTGTGTACGAAAACCTAGCAGTCAGCTTGTGTATATATGCGAGGGCACTAAGTTTATTTCATACGAAAAACTAGCATTCATTTTGTGCACATATTCAATAAAACGACACATATTTTTGTACGAAAAATTAGCAACAGTTTCACGAAACAGTCTCACACAGCAGCACGGGTCCTTAGAGGGTCAAATGAGGTCTTGGCCACGGGCAGCTGAAGCGGCGTAAGATATGGGGAAGAAATAATGATAAAATGAACATAACTATTGCAAGGCTATATAATGGGTGATGTGAAAATATACGTATTGCCATCAAAATGAAAAGATTATGTTACTAAAGTCATGTTACCTTTTTCTCTCCAGCCCTAACTCTACCTCGCTAAGTGAACGAATGGGGATTTCAATCTTCCCATAAAGAAAAGAAACGGTAATAAAATTAATGTAACGTGGAGTTAAAATTTGGAATTTAAAAAATGAATTACAAAATGCAAATTACGATAGCAATAGTTATACATCTGGCAACATTACGGAGTTAAAGGAACCGTTTCGCAGCCAAATGTCCCAAAGGCAGCGCCATCGCTAAAATAGTTCCACTCTTACAACGTCTCGCTTCCAGACCAATTGTGCTGCCCCTCAAATTATGTCTGCTATGCTTCAATACTAGAAAAACGGATATCTCGAAATGACCCATTTCGAAATTTAAAATTTTTAAAATCTGCCTCAATCATGTTGATTCTAAACGGTCTAGAATATTATATTCAAAATATAATTCATTCATTCATTCAGCTAGAAATAATCATTTCTTTGACGACTAGTAGACCCGCCAAAAATAGCGGGACAAATGATGTTAATTTCTTCAGATGCCCTCTGATTTATGATAAACCTGACATGAAATAACGTTATTTGCAGTTTCACTGAGACGGACTGCCTTCGCTGACAGTCTCTATTACTTTAGGAATACGGACCCGGGAATTTTCTCTGATCTTAATCCTCAAGAGCGTCACAGAGAGACGGACGATCCAAGCAAGCAACACTGGGCTGCTATTATGTAGTGAGATTTAAACAATTTTTAAATTCTATCTAAGTCATTCAGTCATATGAACTGATGAATCAATATGACCCACACGTTCTTCTCTCGGCAAGGACGTCAGACGATTGCCGTTTTCATGTCCTCATCAGAGTTTTGTAAATCTAGACAATACTAAAACTCTGATCCCCTTGCTTGTTTGAAGGCGTGCACACTCTTCACTATAAACATATGTAGTTCAGAAACTCAAAGCTCATCTCTCAGTAATTAAATAAGGATTTTCATTTATCATGGTTACGACTCATCGGGACTAAATTGAATGACTTATTTTCTGTGTCATTTGGGTGTTTGTTAGGAAATAAAAAAGAATCATTAAAGGTTTAAACGGGAGTCTAAAATAGCGACCCAACGGGTTACGGGTGGTCTACATAGTTCCACCTACTGTATAAACATATTATTAAAATTTTGTCAATTGATTAATACAAAACACCTCAATCTTATTGTAAATTAATTTCATTTTTGAAAAGCCTCGACTTCTGCGTAAGATGCTCGTAGGTTGCACGATAGTTGAATTCTGCACGGCCTCAAGATTTAGGCCACTCTCACGTATGCTTAAGCGAGAGAAAACTTAAGTGAATAAAAAAAACAATTGATGTTTTCAACTATCCCTACAATATGGATCCCTATAATATCTTTATCCATGGTTCCTTCAATTATTTCCAATAGTCCGGGCTCCATTAACTGCAACGCAGCCCCATACCGTCTCGCTCCCACCACCACGTGTCACAGTTGCAGCGATGCTCCTCAGGATGTAGGCCGTTCCATCGCTTTCCCAAACATGAGTGGCATCATCATGGCCATGAAGCTCTACCCCGCTTCCACCGGACTACAAATTTGTACAAAAAAAATTATCATCGCCCTCGCAAATTGGATTTGCAAATTGTAATCTTCACTCTAAATGACGTTCCTGAACTGATGGGTCTTGTGAGTAGATCGTGATTTAAGTTCTTACCACTACTGCTCACTACTAATTGTTCTCTTACACACGTATGTTCCAGCCGCGTTGAGATCATTTTTAAGTTCATCTCTTATACACAAGTTGGTTTTAACCTCACGAAACATGTTTCGTAAACTTTTAATTTATATCTTTCGGGGTGCACCAGATCTTAGAAAATTTTCCGTTGTTAAAGTCATCTTGTATTCTTCCACAATGTAACTTACAGCACTTGAAGGGATATTTAGGTTCTTAGGAGTATTACAATAGTTCATTTTTGCCCCTTGCGTAGAAACAATACGATTTTCACATCTTTTGAGAACTCCTTGTGTTTCGGCATCTCTCAGCGCATTTATACAGACTTGTGATGTAAAACGAACCCTAAAATCTCTCGATAGCCTTCCATCACATAACATTTACTTTTTCAGATGCTTCTAGTGCATTTTTTCAAAATTTGCTGAAATAAAATACTTAAAATTTGTTCTAGACGGTGTTCAAATATTTTTTTCTCCATGTATTTTATGAATCATTCATTAGTTCTGTTATTTAAAGAAATTTTGTATTTTCGAAGCTCAAAAATGTGTCACTTCATCATTTATTCTTATTTATTCGAAACAGAAAACATACCAAAATCTCAGCAACGTCAACCTGCCATCAGTTAAAATTTTAAATAGATCGCATTTGCTTTCTTCTTCGCGAAATATTTTTGGGTACAAAAATGAGTGACGTCAATCAACGGATGTGAAAGACAAATACAGAATTATACATACGTACTCATGATTATTGCGTGCACCTCGTCAAATTTTGTCTCAGGAAGTCTGACAACATTAGCTGCAACTGGAACTCCATATTTTTATTAAACAAAAGCTAGCGCAAGACCTCGGGCAGTGATGACGCAAACTTTGGAGTAGGAGCTGTTTTGGTCGGCAACGCTCTGCAGCGCACGGCATGAGGCGCGTACACCCCAGGTGACGCTTTGAACCACAGCCTTAATTAATGTACATTGTATTCACACCGTTTATAGCCAATTATTATTATTATCAGGAAGTTAGTGTAAAGCTCCCTAACCACATGAAATGTCACCCAGACAGAGCAAAAAGACGGCGCTATTTAACATGGACTTCAGAAAACGTGGAATTTAAGCACATGTGTGTCCCCACACAAGATTCCCTGCACATAGAAACAGAAAGTTAAAAAGGAAAAGAAAGAAAAGATAAAGAATATTCAGAGAAAAAAGCATGAAAATGGAAAGAAGCAAAGTGGGCACGAAATATAAAAGTCCTGAAGACCTAACCTAACAGTGCTTCTTCGGGGGCGCCAATCCCCGTGGCACACGATAGACAAACCCAACCCTAGAGCGTACGGCACCAGTCTCATGCCGCCTGAGGAGGCTTGTAGTCACTTCGACATGACGAGCATAAACAAAAATATCGAAAGACATGTGGAAATCCATTAAAAACCAATCCAAACTCTCTCCAATTGTAAATGGATACAAATTAGAACAAAAACATGGACATGAGGTAATATAACTGGACACAAAGTCCCATTGTTACTTATCGACAAAAAAATATACCACACGTAAACACATATATGCTCGTAAATGTGTTTTTTTGGTAATTCAAGGACAACATAAGAAAATTGATTAGTAACATAAGTAGGAGAAAGTAGATTGTGCTTACACAACTTATCATCACAAGGTTTTCAGTTTTGTGTTTTGTAGTTTTTCGTACCTGCACAAGTTTGCAAATAAATAATGATTATGGTGTGCAGGCAAAAAGAGAGTGGACCCATGCAAAATATTTTCCTTTCGACTGCTGAAGAAATATTTCATGGAGAGATGATCCAAAACAAGACTAATTCCAGTTCCCGACTTACGAACTATTACATTTCGTTATTAGGCATGAAGTTTCATCCAAGTTTCCGGTCAAGGAGTGCACTAACGATGACATTAATTAGGTGTGGCACGGAGGCGGAGTGTGGAATATTGGCAGTTGTGAAAAGAACGACCGCACCGCACACACACTCACTGCACACGCACTCACTGCACACACACTCACTGCACACGCACTCACTGCTCACACACTCACTGCACACGCACTCACTGCACACGCACTCACTGCACACGCACTCACTGCACACGTACTCACTGCACACGCTCTCACTGCACACGCACTCACCCACGATGAAAGAAGGAAGTGAAGTAAAAAAGGGCAGGTAAGGCCAACCACACTACACAAAAATCAGCCTCGAGAAAAAAGTGTTGAATGTTCCAGAGTCGAGGGCGTCGTTTAACTCCTATAGGAGGTAATTCCTAAGAGTTGAAAACTGCCAAAAACAGACAGCGATATTAGGAATTCCGAAAGTTTACGCGTCTCTTGAGAAAGGTTAAATTCCTGATTGCTGGGAGGGAAATATCCAATACTGCATCATCTCTCTGGGGTCCTGGTGCGAGGTGTTGCTGTCCCGTTACAACATCAGGGGTCGAGCTCTCGTCCAGCCTGCCCCTTGCTGGTCTATAGACACACCCAACTGCGAGACTCGAGCGCTCGACTCTCTTCCCAGCCGACACCGTGCTGCAACCTCCCATTAATTCGAGACGTGGGTTCGTTTGCTGGGAATCTTTAGTCTCAGGAATGCCAAAACAAACACCACTAATTTATTACGCGCGCTATTACAAAATGGTGCATTGAACAGGAAATAATGACGATGAAGGGAAATTAACGTTCTATGTTTTCACATCACGCACTTTATGGTGTTCGAACTATAAAAATTCTGTAGTTAGTAAGGTCGTCTACTATCTGTCCATTGCTTCCGTAGGGTTTACCAAAGTAGGTGCTCACAACTCTGCCTAGATAAAAATGATCCTCTTACGAACACCGAAGAGAAAAAATAAACGGAACATCGTTTCGAAAACTTAGGTAAAACCTTCCCAACACACATCAGGCTGTTCTTTCCCCTGATGGAGAAAAAATAAAGCAAAAATTTTGTTCGCCACAATGGACGTTCCTATTTCCGATGTGAAAGCGGATGGCTGAAAATACCTTTGATGATTGCTACGTCTGGACAGCATGCTGATAAAAAATCTCCAGAATGACCTTTAAAGAGCTTATTTTGAGTTCAGAAAAGCGGCTTTCTTCTGGCGACCACCAATTTCCTAAATAACGTTGAAGATCTCTTGTGCGAGGCGATACAACCCTGACCTGAAATTAAAAATAAATCTTTTCATTGAAATGTTAACGAATTATAATAGATCGCGTTTTCAGATGTAACTTCGGAGCAAAACCCTGAGGACAAAAAACAAATTTTTCTTCCGTAAGCACCGCTGCAGTAGGCTGTCACCGTTAATAGAAACAGCCAAGAAATCATACGAATGAGAGCATTGCATCAGAAAGAAAAATTATGCCCTGCAAACGCTGAGCAAGTTTAGAGCGACGCTAAACACGCAGTCAGGGTCATGATTCACAGAAAGTATGCGCTACAGCGATATGTTCCTGAGCTGCAAGAATTTAGTGATCTCAGGGCAGCTGTGAGCGTTGCCAGCTGCACCTCGTCTCATAAAGCATCAGAGTCTAACTTTGTATTCTCGCGCAGCCAATGGCCGCCCAGGTCTTCGAGGCCAAACTCAGAGAAGAAGACACAGGCGGCGATTCCCCGGAACCAAGAAATGAAGTTCCGAAGAAGTCGATAGCATCTCAGGTCCTTGCCATGTAACATGAGACGTGACAGAGTGCGTTACCCTCGAGTCTTCATCCTCACAAAGATTCTTAAATTGAAATTCGGGCAAAAGTTTCAAGGTTACTAGGAACTTTCAAAAGTTCAGTAAGCTTATCGGAAGTCTCCTTTTGCATGTTGGAGCACAATGGCCAAATTTAGCTGCGCGTCTGGGCTTCTGATGAAGAACGCTTCTGAGGACAACATTGCCATGTGGAATAACATGCAAGGGCAGGCAACGACCGATTCCATTATACGGAGAAGCACCAAAAATATGCAGAAAGTGCAGAAGCTCGTGACATTAAGACATTAGCTTTCGGAGCAGATTATGTGGAGGCAAGGCTGCGGAGTGTTATCGTTCGAGAACATGAACAGGAGTTATTTATATCTCCAGAGGTAGAACGTCTGAATATTTGCTACGAAGCATACACTCGTGTTTAAAGAAATTAAGCAAGCTAATTCTTATCATTTATTGAAAAAATGGACAATGTACAAACAAGTACATGGATAATGAACAATTCAACAAATACAAAACCAATAGAGCAACATATTTAGAACTTTCGTTTGCATGGAATCGAATTCCCTTTGAGTTTTTTTGTCAACGCTCTATTGCAGCAGTTGAGGGTTCTTCACCTTTAATTCTCCATATCCATGCTTCAATTTTGTTTTGATGCACTTCGGTAAAAATCTTTCATCTTATCTAACGCAACGTCCAGGGGCACAGCTAAAAAAAGACAGTCGAGATGCATCTGTCCATACGACTTTCCCAAACCACTTGGAACTTTTCATGCCACAAAGGGAAGGAAATGTTTTCCTGCCTCTGATGTTTTTCTTGCTTAACAAGGGTTTTTTCGCATACTTTTTTGAACTGAATAAATTTTTTTCATTCCTCCTGTTATTGTGGTTTTGGATAGTGCGTGTCTATCTATTGTTTTGAACTCATTGTTTTTTGCATAAAGGTTTTCTTTTGATCTTTGGAAACAGTCATTTTTAGCCTGCTGTCATCCTTGACTGTTGAGGCATTAAGGCGACCAGAGCCTGGTTTCCAAGAAATAAAACCTTTTCTTTCGTCATTTGAACATATTCGCTTCAAACTTGCGAATAGGTTTAATAGGCGAATGGGCCAACGATATTAACGCTTTTTTTTCCCGCAGGACATCATGAACATCCTTGTAAGTTCAATTTGACCCTAACTTTGCAATCTTGTTTTTCACTGCTTTATCAATGTGTTTTATCTATTTCTAACAGCCATTTTCAATGATGATTTATTATAAAACAAGTGGGTAATAATCTGGACAATGATACATTCACAAAATTTGCTTCATAAAAAAAAATTTCTCAGTATTTTTTGTTCTCGCTTAAAATGTCTAGGTTCAATTTTTTTTCAAACACGAGTGCATATGACTGAACGATTTCCGTTATTTCACGATAATGAGATAGAAAATGAGTTTCAAAATAAATGAAAAAGAGGGAATGAAAAATATTATTTATAACGTGAACTGCAAGGAAATGCATGCTTCGAAGTAACAATGCTTCAGCAGGGAATCGTGATGGTAAAAATTTGCTACCAATGTTAAGCAAAATGTAGTGAGTGCGCATAAAACTCGAGCATCGAGCTAAAATTTTCAGCAAGTCATCAAAGTACATATTTCTTGACATTAATATCATATTTTGGAACGAAAAATTGAAAAGTTTAAGGGAAGCATTTACGTTGGGCTCTTGGGACTCTAAAAAGGAATCTTAAGCCGCAAGCCTGAAGTCGAGGCTATAAACGGTGGCATGGAGCGAGTCATCAACAGCATAAATCGCTTTTAGTCAAAAAGTTTTGCGCTCTGTAGCGACTCGTGAGTGATCGTAAAAGACGAGCAGACGCAGCGGCGCTGATCTTGAGCGTCCAAGTCCTGGCGACACTCAGTGGGAGGCGTGGCTGCGTGTTGACCGGCGCCTGAGCGGCTGCAGCAGCACGCACTCTACGGTGATGCACTCCCTGTTCCGCGAGATGAATCAGTCCAGTGTTGATTCGCAACGAAGTTAATGCACCCCTCGCTCGCGATTGATAATCTTCCCATCACTGACGGTGCTTTGCGCCACCTTGACTGGAAAATTAGAACTTTGAAAGTTTTAAGTTTGAGCTAGCATTTTGACTGAACTTGTGATGGGTTCAAATTCAATTTACTTATCGTTGTTTAGCTGACTTCTCAAGAAAAAGGTTGAGGATATGCCATACTTCGCTCGACTACGGCAGTAGCTTGAAATTAAGAATTGTACTAGGTTTGTTCCCACGAAAGATTTCAAAACCTTGCTCCACTTCGTAAAAGTTGACTAAGACAATGATAAAAATTGATGACACCATCCAAGGGGTCCACAAAAATACGGAATGGGCCGTTTAGAATATTCACAGGACGCACAGAATGGCATGGAGGGAGCTGGAATTATGAGACTCTCCATAAAAGACAATTTTGGAGCCTGGCCACGAAGAGTGAACGACGGAATTACACAGCGGGCACAGCAATTGATGCTGCGAGGCCTTCGATAAGAACAATGGAAATGAGGGAAAAAAGACATGGTCAGAGGTAAATAAGCGACCGAAACTTGGACCGTTTGCCTGACATCTTTATTGAATCTCTTCAGTGAGGTATTAATGTTTAAATTCACTAGTACAGATCACCGACGCGTTGTTAGACCGATAACTTCGTATGTTCTAATGCGCAATGCGGTTAGTATAACGCTTGCAGACAAGATTTTCAAGCTTCAAGGACAAAAAAAGCTCACTGTGTTTCCGCGGTACGCCACAGAGCGTGCGTAATTCTGACTTAGGAAGGATGCGAATTGAATATTTACAATGAATTACTTAATACGAAATCATTTCAGAAATGTGTTACAAATGTAGGAAATTTACAGACTTGTCCTGTTCAAGTTTCAGCTGATCTTTCAGCTACAAATCACAATGATTAATTTCATTATCAGAGTATTCATCCCGAAAACACCCTAGACCGGCTAACCCTTCAGTTCATTTGCAATTTCACACAACTGTATCGTTGTAACAGCACATAAAGAAGCGCCAAATATTATCAGATGCCTTCAAAGTTATAGAATTTATTCGGGCCTACATGCAGCTATAATTAAAAAATCTCCTTTGAAATAGTCATAAGAAATGCACGTCTGTAAATTGTAGCTGACGTAACGCTTGCGGTAATAAACTGCTCGAAATAGTTCACAAAGGAGTCCGTCGTTGGGGCGTGATGGCCTCAATCCCCGCGTTCTGGTGAGAAGAAACAGGCTGCAGAAAAGAGGGCTCTGAAGCAACGGTAATGGCAGAACTTGAGGCGCGTCGCGGGGTCCTAAACAAATGGCGCCAGCGTTGACATTCGGGCCATGTCCTCATAAAAATGTTGGCTGGATTTCAGTTCCTCGCTGAAGTTCCCGAGTTGCCGGAGACGTGACTTTATTTCGGCCTCCGTAACCGAAGTCAAGGTTCATTTTTCCCTTACCGGGAACTGACAAGTAGTCAAACCCGTCAATTGGCCGCCATAATTTGGAGCTACTCACGATGTGTTTCAGGGGAATAGGCAAAAAAAAAAAATAAAACCGACTGTCTGTAAAATAAAACTGATGCTATGTTACCAGCCAGTTTCACGTTTAGGTGTTGTCAAGGGGTATAGAAGCAGAAATGTTTACTTCCACTGGCAAAGTTGACGTTCAACTGTAGATCAAACTAATTTAATTAAAGAATCGTTCCACTCACGGGCAAATGTCGAGTTCGGCAAATTGATCTGAAGCCTTCGTTGGCAGAACAAAAGCTGAGTCGAATAAATAACAGATACAAATATTTTTAACATGAAACTAAGAAAAAACAAAGTTGCATCCTATTTTTTCATAGAAAATAAAATACTTCTGTTCATTTCGCTGGATAGACAAAGGCAGCGCTTCACCTAACACTCCTCGCAGTAAGTAATTCGTAAACACGAAAGGTTCATAATATTTAAAATTGAATTTTTTTTTCTCGGATTGCCAACTAGATCTTTGTGAAAGAATAACATTGCCTGAAGGAGGAAATACAATTTGAAAATTACTGTTATGGAATTCATACGGAGGGTACCATCACCAATAACTAATGGATTTCATATGGAGGGCATCAAGAACTAATGGACTTCATATGGATGACATCAAGAACTATTGGACTTCATATGGAGGACATGAAGAACTAGTGGACTTCATATGAAGGACATCAAGAACTAATGGACTATATATGGAGGATATCAAGAACTAGTGGACTTCATATGAAGGACATCAAGAACTAATGGACTTTAAATGGAGGACATCAATAACTAATGGATTTCATATGGAGGGCATCAAGAACTAGTGGACTTCAAATGAAGGACATCAAGAACTAATGGACTTCATATGAATGACATCAAGAACTAACGGGCTTCATATTGAGGACATCAATAACTAATGGACTTGATATGGAGGACATCAAGAACTAAATTTCCAAACGTTTTCTTGATCAAAATACTTCTTCTCATTTTTTAGCAAATATTTATGTTCCAAAATTCGCACTGAATTTATCGCTCTAACTAGATAAATACGATGGTTAAGAATAAATACAATTTACAAATTAGCCTTCTGGCCTATCATCTGAAGCATAACTCATGAGCTAAAAATTAAGAAAAAAATATGAAAAATTTAGCTAAGTCCCCTGATGAATTTTTTCTACCAGTAAAATATCAAGTTTCACGCTCATCAAATTTACCAGCTTAAAATTTCCATCAATAGATGAAACAAAGATGCCAACCGTTTTACTCCAATGCATTTAGAATCACGCCGCGCTTCATCACGCATGTATGCATTGAGTGCTACCACTATGCCACTATGGGCATAGCACTAACCACTATGGGAGCGATAAATATTCGATACATGGCTAAAATATTATTTGATAGAGTGACACAGCAGCAAAGTAATCGAAAATTGGACATCTTATGTAATTTTGTACACTGAATACTGATTCGGTATCAGAATTCACAAATCTCAAATAGTAATTCATTACTACGATTAGAAAAAAATATAAAATGAACGTTTCAAAAAATATCCGATACATCAATGAAAGGCAGTCACTATTTGGTGATATAACCTTTGCTAGTACAGCTTCCAACCGTTTTGGAAATTTATTCATAAGGTTTTTGCAAAGTAATTGTAAGCATCTTGGTCCATTCTTATTGTCATATTCTTTTTAAATCTGTGGGTTTTTTTGGACCCCTTTCCTGAATCCTTAGTTTTAACTCTCGCTACACGTTCTCGGTAAGATTTAGGTCTAGCGGCTGCCTTTGCCAACTCATAACCTTTATTTCTTTTTACTGAAACAACACTGCAGAGCATTTGCCATCTCATAATCTTCATTTCTTCTTGCTGAAACCACACTGCAGAGCATTTGCCATCTCATAACCTTTATTTCTTTTTGCTGAAACCACACTGCAGAGCATTTGAGTTGATACTTTGGACCGTCATCTTGCTGCATTGTCCATCCTCAAGGCAACGCAAGAGTCTAGCGTCTATAATCCTACGATACATCTATCGTCTATAATCTTACGATACATCTATCGTCTATAATCCTACGATACATCTATCGTCTATAATCCTACGATACATCTATCGTCTTTAATCCTACGATACATCTATCGTCTATAATCCTACGATACATCTATTGTCTCTAATCCTACGACACATCTGAGCATTCACTTACCCTTCAATATTACGGAGTTACCAGGACTTGCGGAGGAGAAGCAGCTCCTTAAATTAAGCTGCCTTCATAAAACTTCACTGTTGAGGTTGTATTATTAGGATTATGCGTTGATTTTTTCTGCATCCGAACGTGAGTAGCGCTGTTCCGGCCAAATAACTCAATCTTGGTTGCGTCAGACGCTAAGACAGCGTCCCTAAAACTTGCAAGCTTCTCTGAAACTACTCTCACTAAACTCAGACTATTTCTGTCATGAATTGGTTCTAGGAAAAGGGCTATTCTTGTTGTGCCATACTGGAACCGCTCTTTCCTAAGAACTGCTTGAATTGTGTTCGTGCATACTTTTGTGTCAGCTGCTTCTAAATAATTTTGACGTTTAGATCGATTCAATCGAGGATTCTTCTTTTCTTTATGGACTATAAGTTTAGCCGCATGGTTTGAAATTTTAGAAGGGCACTCTGAACGTGGTGTCTATGAACCGACGAATCGTGTCACCAATAGTTGAAATCGGTATTTTTTAGCATTAATGAAATTTTTTACGGCCCACCTTTTCTAGGAAAATGAACAAATACTTCCCTGATCCTTTCTGGTAATTCTTTGGTCTCCGCCGTATAAGAATTAGAGTGTTGAACGATGACCTACTTTTCATGCAGCTCTCAGACATTAACCGAGATCCGCTGTTATAAGTGGACGAAGTTAATTATTCTTCTAGAAAGTCTTACAACATTCTTGTCCCGTAAACCACTCTGGAATGTTCGAAGACTATTTATTATCGTTATAAAACTTATTTTATAGATGTGTTGAATACTTTTTCAGCCGAAAATCTGAATTATATATCAGCACTTGACTATTCGTGTATTCTTATGCCGATTTAGTATACTGGGCACAAAAATACATAAAATGTTCAAATTTCGATTGCTTTGCTGCTGTGTAACTAAGCTCAATAAACTTTTGACTACATATTGCACTCACAGTAGATGAAAAAAAAACACAAATATTAATTCTTATCACTGGTATTGCTCCAAAATGGAAACGGCCGCAGAGAGAAAAGGGAACTAGCCAAACCAAAGAAGAAACAAAAAAGAAAAGCAAAGAAAATAATAATAAGAGTAAACTTACTCAACATAAGGGTGCATGCAATCAATTTTACACCAAACGCAAAACTATAGATATCAAAATTGTACTCTGATCAGTACACAAGTTAGCGAAGGATAGAGTGTTTAATTTTCAAGCTACAGAGCGTAGGGCAAGCCCCAGGCACTTCAAAATGTATATGTATCTATCTCTGAATAATTTGATTTACCGTCATTTGGGACGTTCGGCCTGGTTATAAATATTTAGCACGGTGTATTACTGTACTCATCCGTTCTAAGAAATCTTGTTTTTGCGTCGTAGTTTGAAAGAAAAACTGATTTTTTCGTAGAATGAAAATGTGTAAGCGACTGCGAGGTCCGAAAAGGTACATATGAGATTAGTAGTAAAGGATGCAGCGACCTGTAAATAAAGCTTGGAGACATAAAAGTTTTCACTGTACACAACCCCACTGCTGCTATTCACTTCTACAGCCAGTAGTCATACTGTTCTCTACAGCTGCGTGAGAATTTTTCGTCGTTTTTGATGTCTCAATTTTGCACAGGAAATAATAAGCAGCTCTGGGTACTTGCACTATTTCAAAGCAAGCTGCTGGAAATTTACTTTCCCCAATGGTCGTACTGAGGCAATGAAGTTAATATTTTGACTGTTGCAGAGCATAGGAAAAACACCTGAAACTTATATCTAATGCAAAAAGTAAGTAATCATACGCATTTTCAATCCGAGAATATTTACCCGTTTTTATTGTTTCTACATTTTTAAATATAAACTCGCTGATCTTTCAAAAATATTAGTGTATTTAATTTTTTACTTTGATAAAACTGTTCAGAATTCCTAGTTCTGAACAGCGTCAGTTCAAATGAATTTGAACTGTAAGTTCAAACAGGAGGAAAAAAAATTCACTTGGAAAGTTGCACCGCACAGGCAAGCCTGGCCGCCCATTTAGAACATTCTATTGTACTACACGTAAATAATAACTCGACAAATCAATCGATTAACGAACGAAACAAGCTATCACGTGAAAGTTAATGAGCTGACAAAAGATGTAACGGCAGCTCTTTCAGCTGGCAGGTGTAAATAGTCAGAGAATTGGTTCCAATGAGGCAACAAAATAAACATACGCGATGCAATTCACGAAATGGAGAACAAAAGAAATATTTTTGCGCATGCGAGATTGAGTTTTTCGGTAGATGCAGAACATACTCAAGTTCTTCACGAGTAAATCTCTCGGGAACAGTAGATGAAGAGTTTTCTTTAGAACGGGACAAGTTTAATATTCATCCTGAGTACAGAGTAGTTAGTGGGATGAGAGACAGCTAGAGTAAAGTTCAAGACAAACACGGTTGTCTAGAGTACAGTTGTCTATGTACTTTAGAGAACTTCCATTGTAAAAAACATTTACGTGGTGATTCAGAACTATGTGCGGGACGACGGCTGGAGATAGGAACAAACTTGAGGTTTGTTCAAACTAATTTCATCAAAATTGCAGAAGCTAAGACCATTAATTTCTTTAGCGGCGGCCCTCAGGGTAACGATTTCAATTAACAAAGCTTAATTAACCCTGAAAATTGTCTTCTTAAAATAACAATTTTCCTCGTCGCAACTCCCAAACCCACCAATTGTAAATGTTGTCCACAGGAAACAAACGTAGACAATGGAGCATGTCAACAACGCCGTAGAGATTGCCTAAAGATTAAAGTAACAATTGTACAGAATAAAAATCATTCTAAAACTAGAAAGTATGTACACATGGTTTGATAAAAAAACACAGTGATCTATATTGTTCTACAATTTTTTTTAATTAGGTTCATTTTCAGTACCGCATAAAGTCAATACGGACAAATGATCCTCCGTAAATTTCTGAAAGCATCTTCCGTGATGGCGTCTTCTTGTGGGACCGAAGAGCGTCCGCCACAGAGCAAGTCTGGCGCCTCGTCTCCTCTCGCATCCGGCGAGCGGCGGCGGTTCAGATGAGCGCTATCTGCAGTGCCAATTCCAGCCTTCATTTGGCGGGCGCAGCATAATAAAGCACTCTTCTGTGTCCAAGGATGTTTAGGCAAACGAATCACTTTTTCAAAAAACTTGAGAACCCTTGAGTTCCCTTACATTAGAAAAAGGTAAACGAGACGTCTGAGTTTTGTGATCCGGGGCTTCTATTGGGTATGTAAAGAAGAGGTGAGTAATTAAATTAACGAACAATCTATAAAATGCGTGAGCTGAGTATAGCCAGTGAATGCCAAAATTCTTCTGGGCTCGGAGATACTCATGATAAAACGTCGTTAAAATTTGAATATCAGTCACAGCAGAAGCACATGAGTGAAATGTCTGTCACAGCACAAGTGCAAATGTAAAATTACAGGATCTCTATCCAGGTTTGTTACAGTTGCCAAAAAGATGCAGCATCTCAGAGACAAAAATTCAAGAAATAAGAAAGAAGCCACAGCAGCAAACATTAGTCGATGACGTTGGCCGCACGCTCTGTCAGCCTTCGGACTATTGCACAAAAAAAAAGACGAGGAGGAAAATAGGGAAGGCCTTTCTACTAAACCACGGCAGACTCGTGCCACTTTTTTTTATAGTGTATAGCCTAGAGTTTCTTGAAGTAAAGTCAAGCCCCGATTATGAATGTACAATTGACGCTCTTGTCATCGTACTAAAACGGGGTAAATTTGGTCCCATAATGCTGGCCTTCAGGGCAACATCGTACAACTTGAAGCGCTCACCTCCCCAACTGAGTAATCTAACTCAAACATTCACGGAATAAGACTCTGAGACCGACCAAGCTGGCAATACACAGATACCCATACTGCTGGAACGAGGTCCGTCGATACGAGGTTCGTTGATACGAGGTCCGTTGATACGAGCGTCAAAGTGCGCAGACAAAAAACTTGTCATCTCCGTGTGGTCCCGAAACAAACACAACAATCTCACAGATATCCACAAACGCTCGCTCCCCAACGCGCCAGATGAACAGCTCCCAAGGCCTGGGATCGACTTGGGAGTGGGATACAGCAAAATTATTCACAACGACAATAAATTTCTGGTAATAATTATAAAATTCAAAATATTTTATCGTGAGATTCATCAGCATCCTACAGTGGAATTTTATGTTTCAGTGGTATATACAAGGAAATAATACCAAGCATAACTCATACGACACAAATCCAAGGCATTTTTGCAGAGAAGTTGTAAGGCTGAGCTTCACACGCACTAGTGTGCGATGAAGACACTCAAGATATCTAACTTGCACATAATTCAAAACATGAGGAAAGACTGCAAAAGTTGGATAAAAGTACTAATTAGCCACAGTCGCAAGAAATCAGGTCGATTAGCACCGATGGGCGGCATGAGCTACAGATCACAATTAAGATGCTAACTTGGACGCAGCGAAGTTCTAAAGCGCCTAATTGGCCACCTCACTGCAGCTTTAGCCGAGGGTAACCGAAATTTGGTCTCTCATCGGACGAGCGGCCATAAATACAGGGAAGCTAATAGAGGCTGCGGTCACCCAACCGAACAATTAATTTAAACTTCTACATTGAGCTCCCTATCGCACTCAAGATCCCAACATCAACTGTGGCAACGAGTTTAGGTTGTATCTTCTTAAAACTAATGAAAACATCAAAAGATTAAGGTCTTCAATGAAAAAAAAGAAAAAGATATGAAGGAACACATTTCAGTACGCTCAAAGTCACACGGACTTTAAGGATTTTGAACACGGACAGAGTCATTCTTGCAGGAGCCATTACTCGCACACTAGCCTATAAGTGCGTTCAGTTTAGTCACGGTGTCGCACATAGCGCACTTCTTAATTTCCTGTCCGAACTACATTATAATAGGATAAAAACGAGATAAAAGTGGGACCCAAAGCAGCGAATAATTGAACTACACCAAAACACGATGAAAAATATCCTCTTCTGGAATGAATCCTAAAGATTTCATCGCTTTGCCGAGGGGTGCCGACTTCACTGAATGAAAGCGAGTTAATTAGAACGAGGGCACGCAATGAGCAGCGGAGGTCTCGCATTAACGGCTCGTGATCTGCGTCGTTGTTCTCGGAATGGCAATCGCATTTTGCTCGATATCCTGATGACAGGCGAGATCTCCAGCAAAATGCAAGAAGAGGTCATGCACTTTTTCATTTCGGAATGCATTGCTCGGAAGCATTCCTCGGTCACGAGAGGTGAGGGACGCCCTGACGCTGGAATGGCTTCTCTATTTTACGCTCACATCGCAATTGGCAGGAAATAACTGGGGAGTCTGCTTCAGTAAAATTTCTACAGCTATTGAATAGAACACCTCCCTGACTTTGATTGGACAACGATAATAGCTATAATGAACAATATTTTACTATAGATACATGATCCAACAAAGATTCTTTCTCGTTTTCGATGTCCATCAATCATCTCGAGCCGTATAGCTAGGTTACCTGCTTAACTCTCTATTCCCGAAAAGATATCTTCTAGTTGGCTAAAATTTTCCTGCATTATCCATATTTTCTCTTGAAGAAGCAACACTGTTACATTGGACGTCAAACAAACAAAACCACTATGACAACATATCATGCCGAGAGGTTGCCTTTTTCTTCAAATGAACAAAGAGCGCGGCTGAAACTCAATATACTGGTAAATATACTGAAAGCACAGCATTCACTGTTCGGGGCAGTAGAGGTTGAAGCTGTCGTTTCTGTCCCTCCTTAATTGCAAGGTTGGTGCACGCCCGCTGCCTTTTGTTTCGTGCGTGAAATTAGTTGAAGATGAGAGTGATGAACTTCGTAGAGCAAGGCGTTATCGATGTGAAACCTCGAAGATGTTAGAGGACTGGATGAGGTCATGAAACGGTTCTTTATGGTGGTTCATCTATGCGATACAGAATAAGCTAATGTTGAGCTTGTGCATGCTGTGCACATAACCTTCATTTCAAGTTCAAGTGAGCTGTTAAAAGATCATAGATATAAGTGCAAAAAAGATCATACCGTTCTCGTGAGACGAGACGTTAATTCCTCATCCAATAATATCATTAAATACATGTGCCACAGCACAGCGCAGCCTGTAGCTACCACAAAGGCCAACAACTTTTAACTAGGGAAACGCGTCCGACTAAAGCTCATTCCAGCAGTTCAATTTAGAGCGAACCTTTCGAGAAAAAGAGTGAAAAAAGTTTGATGGCAATCATTTGGAACACCTGAGATTGTAAGTCAATGGGATGGGATCGTAACCTAAAGTTAATAGCAACATAAGCGGCTTAATTCAAAACTTACTTGACCCAAGTGATCATGGCTGAACCCAGGAAGTGTTCTGAAAATGTCTCAATACAAATTACCTAATGTAACAAAATTTCACTTTGGCTTCGTTCTTGGGGTTAAAAACAAAGTTCCCCGTATCTTTTTAAATAAACATGCTGAAAAAAATATTTTAATGTAGTAACTTTGCTTTTGTGCTCCGGTCGATGAATTTTCTCGTTTGCCTTTCTCCAGTATAACATCAGTATGAATACCATGCAAATAGGAGAAAGAAGCAAACTTCCATTGGAATAATGGGTATTTCATATTGGTTTGCAATAAAAGGAATCAGGATGTACGAGTACAATTAATTATGAAGACCAAATATCATGTTACACAATGTTATTACTACCGTACGAAATAAACTCGAAATAACATTAAGAAAGTAAAAACAGGCTGCTTCAAAACTGGACAGAGGGAAGAGAAAATGAAGGCAATCACAGAAATTGGTTTAAACGTTCTGATATTTTGATCTGAAGACATATAAAGAAACGTATATTTATCTTATAATACCATGCTTCTAACTAAATGAAAGTAAATTATTAAAAATTTTCAAGACATGAAAGTTTCATGCCTCTAAATGTATTACACCGTGTGTAATAGGAGCTACCGAGTATTGAAGTGATTATTAATTTAAATATTGAATTAGTTGATTTCGAAACATTTCTGCCCCAGATGCCGCCCCAGGGGTGTACTATTAGTGTATTCATTGATAAAAACAGAGTATTCCTTCCTGAGCTAGTCTATTTAATTTATGTTCTAAACATGCCAGAATGATCAATGTTTTTGAGACGTACGTAGCCACGTTATTTTGGCTTCAACAGACATGGTCGTCAACACGAGGACGGGTGAACAAAATGGAGCGGGGCAGTCACTCCGTCCTGAAGCACCTGGCGTGTCACTCGCTGCCGCCCTGTCGAAAATTTTTGAAAACCAAAAGGTTTTCAGCGCCAGGGATTCATGGTGTCTTGCGCGAAGAATTTCACAGAAATTTTCTCCTGGCTCCTACACTGAAAGCTTGTAGGCTGTACCTGGGCACCATTCTCCGAAGTTGGTGTAGTCCGAGTACTTCTTATCCCTTATTTCCTATCATATAATGTAAGTCGCCCTCCAGTTTAAAAAAGGATAAAAAATGTTCCTTCATGAGTGATATGTTCTTACGTTTAAAACAATGTATTTTAATCCGGAAATCAGCATTTATATGTTCACTGTTCAATCAGGAGAATGTACGTTAAAAATATGAATACTTACCGGCACAACAAAACAGTAACTCACTGCTTAGTACAACGCAAAATGAGAAAGGCTTCAAACGCAACGGAAGAGCCAAATTTTCAGCATTCCAACGAAGCTTGGACAGCTCGGAGCTAATCTGTCGAATAAAAGTTGCTGTCGGCGCAGCGATAGAGCGCAAGCCTCATTAACTACGCTTCCAATAGAGTGAATTTCAATGCCTACCAAACTGACTGGGAGAGGTGCGGCGGGCAGGGGGCTGGGGCCCAAAGAATGGCATTATTCAGACGAGGGGCATGGGCCACGAGTTCTTACCAACGCTTCTTTGATAAGAGAATAAAAATTGCAGAGCTTCTGAAACAGACGTCGCTCCAAGTAGACAAGTAAAACTGAATGAAATGGTCTTGAAAAAATAAAACACAACCGACTTTTGAAAACTGTTTAATAATAATGACGTTAGAAAGCGTCGAAATTTGAATGGCGGAAGCTGCTATTAGGTCGAACAATAAAATCAATCGAAAGAAATCAATACGTGAAGAATTATTAAAAATGAGCGAAAGACGCACGAATAATCGAAACTCTAATTTAACCCCTAAACGAAGGGGTTAATCCTTCATAACTTCAAGTTGAAGAAGTGACACCTTGAATCCTTGTAGTGAAATTTCCCAAGCAAAATTTGAACGGATCAATTTGAATTCATTTATAACGGAACAACTTCTGCACGAAATCTATATTAATACGACGAACGTCAGGCAAATGGAACATCCATTCAAAACCTGCGAGACAATCACTTATCGAAAACCGACTTTGTATAATATCACTAAGCCCCTCAGGAGGCATAGGATAGGCAGTAGGGTTACGTTAGTTAAGTTTGTCTATCCCAAGTTACGGGGACTGGCAACCCCAGAGTTGCGCTGTCAGGTCACTGCAGCTATAGATGGGCCTTCAGGATTTCTATCTTTTTTGCTCACTTTGAGTTTTTTCAATATGCATGCCTTCTTCGCAATCTTTTTTCTGTTTTTTCTTCCTTTTTCTTCTTAACTCGCTATTTCTATGCGTAGGGAATCCGGTGTGGGAACACACCTGTGCATAGATTCCAAGTTTTCTACAGCCTACACTAAATGGCCCCTTCTTCTCACCGCTGCCTTGGGACCACATTTCGTGTAAATAAATACCTTGAACTAATAATCAGAATCAGTTAACGAATCAATAATATCCCTAAATGGAGACTAGACGAACTCATTATCAGTCCCATGCACAAAATTGTTCGATACTTGTACAATAGGAAGACACGGGGACCACCCTGCTTGCTCAACGGAGGTGCGGATCGGATCGCCCCAGGAGGGGAATTAGAGAAAGATTGAGGCGTTAAGACAAGCTCTTCAAGAAAATTATCCGATTTCAGGTGGTGGAAGGAGAGGAGGGGAGTCGTTATCTATCAGAGAACGAGAAAATCTTCTTTAGTTTAATTTAAATAATTTTTTGTTGGGGATATAGATTTTCATGAGCTGGGCGACGTATTTATCATTTTTAACACACGAGAAATAAAGTAAAACTAAATATGGACGTAGGATTTCACTTGAGAAAGTAAATAATTTAGAAGTATGGAGTTATCTCAGAGAAGATAAAAAACTCTTATTATTGTCATGGTTTGCTGCAAGATATTTACAGTTGAAATAGAAACCAGGACAATGTGATCAAGGGACAAAAGAAATTTACTGGACAACTCCGCGTTCTCAAACATCGTCTCCCGAAATGAACTCTCACGGAGAACTCTTTTAAGAAGCTTCTGCATCATGCGAAGCCAATCCATTCAACAATAAAATGACTATGAAAGGAAAGGCAATTTCAGCTAGCGGAACTCAGGAGGTCAATAGCGTAACAAAATTAAAGGCAAGAAAATTGCACCGTTATTGTAAAAGGCCAATTCCGGAGAAAATTAAACTGGACGTACTCCAGCATTGTCGAGAACAGCGATACAGAAACAAGCGTTGCATCCTTCTTGCTGGCGTCCGACCTGGCACGCGCCTAATGAGGTGCTCGTACCATTTACTGGTAGTCCGTCTGAAAACATCTAGCTTCCAGTGACCGTGAAATTTGATCGACGGACTACAGGCGAACTGAAATTTTAGAGGGCAAATAATATCTAATACTTTTTCTGTTCTGATTCAATGATACGTACTAATGATAACAGCAGTATTTGCTGGCAGCCTAGATGGAAGGTAAGTTTAAACATTATAATGCAGGAAACTAGCGCATGGGAAATACGCATTTGAACGTGATGTTGAGCTGGACATGGCAGATAGAAGCGCGTACCCGAACTGCACTTGCGTGACTGGTCACACTGTGGCGCTGTAGGCTGTGTGTTGAGCCCCTGTGATAAAATATCGGTATTCTGTGTGCCGTATGTTGACACTGTATCGAACATCTAGGAAGCGAAATATGGATTTAGTGTACAGTAAGTCGACAGGGTACCGAGTATTTACCATACGGTAGAAGTATACGGTGTACAAGATTTTGGCAGTGTACTGCGCACTGACGACACGGTATGAATATAAATATACGATGTGCAGAATATTGAGCATAAAGAACATGGTGATTATACTCGCACAAATATGGTGTACGTTATGTGTTAGGAACATACAGTGCATTGCAGTGAATTGAGCGTACATGATACAGTACATGCATGCAGTAAACACTTTATTGGCAGTTTATTGAGCACCACTCATCGGTAAAATGATTATGGTATGCAATGTATTGCCAGGGAATATGTATTGAGCACATATCAAGCAGTATAGGATACAATATATAGTACATTGAAAGTACGTATATTGATCATCAGCATATAGCACACGAAAATCAGTATACACATCCGAGCTTCCGGTGAGTACTTTTATTTTGTGAGTTAACATTTTATCAGCGATGATGAATAAAATTAATCTAAGATAATGAAAAGGAATTATAAATTCATACACACCAGGCTGGTGAACTCAATTACCGGTCAAAGCAGACTTACTTTTGCTAGAAAAAACCTTCACTCAGACGCAATTCGCACAAGCCTGGGCTACTTTGAACAGAAAATTGATATTCACGCTGTTTTGTTCCGCTCCTGGGTGACGCTAATTGGTTAACATCGTGAGCGAACTATCATTGGAGGGACTGCGCGACACCTGACAGATCAGCTGCACAAGACACTCTGTAATGAGCAGGCCGTGTAATTGGATCATTGAACAGCATTAGCAGCTCTGACCATGCGATAGTCTAATATTAAAGCGACAGCTCCACTTCCCAATCCCAACACAGCACCGACTTCTTGTTGACTTAATTAACGAATGCGAGGCAAAGACCGCTTAATGACGTTGCAACACAGTGCATCAGTCGATACTTAGTAATGGAACATGACCGGTTTACCGCCTACCGTATAATACTGTTGAAAAATAATTCATACAACAAAATAAATAGAATGCACACAACTGAGTCACGCGCTCTTATCATGAAAAAATGAGCAGGATTTACAAACATGAATGAGAATGAATAAAATTACGATGCGAACTCGAACATATATAAGAAGATTAAGACGAAAGTCTAGAAAAAACACTTCAATTAAGCCTTGCAGCCGGACGACCACGCGACCAACTTAATAAAAGCACTGGAAAATATCGCTGACTCGTGCGAAGCTTTGTGGAATTTTACCCTCTGGTATTGCACAAAGTGGAACTCCTCGTTAGCAGTAACAATGACGCTGATGACGCAAAAGTTGCCGTGCGGGATAGTGTTCGGTAACGAGAATATTCCTGGCCTCGGAACATCTTGTTGGAAATTGAGCGCTTTGGCAATGCTTGAAAAATGGCTGACTAAGAGGCATTGAGGCCTAGGAACCTTATTATATGTATTTGCTGTTTCAGGGCAAAATTCTAAAACGTTAATAGGAATCGGAAAATAAGAGGACTTAATAAACATTCAGACACCACGAATAGGAGCGCAAGGAATAAAGCTTGTCAGCGTACCCTATTTATTGGCTAGAGTATTATTCTACTAAAAATGCAGAAAAAATGAAACACACTTATAGGAGATGTATGGACGATACTTTAGATCATTTCGTGATCAATCGCATCGTACTTTAATCCTAAATTGCATGAATTCACAGCATCATGATATCAAATTCATCATGGAACTAGACAGAAATAATTCCTTACCGTTTTTAGATTCACTGATCACTGGGCAGGATGGTGGCTGTCTCACCTCTGTTGACAGCAAACCAGCCTTTACCGCTCTTGGGGGAGAGTTTTATTTAGATTTTTTCCTTTTCGTTTCAAAATTAACTGCATTCAAACTCCTGTAGCTAGAGTCTACAGCGTCTGCCCTAATCTCCATACATTTCATGACGACTTGAATTCTTAGAATTTTTTGAAGTAATCATTTTCTCATGACAGTGACCGAAACTTTTATCAATAATGTTTTGAGCCGCAAATACTGCAGAGCCCCTCCCCCTCCCCACTATTCTCACTCCGGTGACACAAAAATTAAATTTTTCTTCGTGTTATCTTTTTTCCGACGCTCAGTCCGAAAAATTCAAAATAGGTATTATTATCCTCTTATCACAATGTTTCCTATTATTTTGGTAAAAAATATCAGATACCTTTCATTTTTAATTTCCAAGACAAACGTCCGGAAGACATGCTTTCGTCAGTAACATCCAAACCCCGTAGCGCAGGATGTGAGTCAGAATACATGGGCTCTACCACCAGGGCTCTCCGCGCTCGCTGGGCTGAGCTGGTAGGAGTCTCCGCGCCAACCTTCCCCGTTCAACTCCCCTTCACTCAGATGGGCGAACTCATGCTGAAAACGCAATTTTCTTGCCCGCCATCTATGATTCCTTTAACTTCCACACCACAGACTTACGCGTTTTAGAATCTTGGTATATTATATCAGACAAACCTGTTTTAATGAAAACAAGCACAGTCTGCATTCCCATTAAAAGTGGCTTAATTTGAATCTTCTTGATAAGTTAATCTTTGTATCATATTTTTTTAAGTTTATTCTAGACATTGAAAATGATCATTATAGTCGAAACGTTAATTTTTATTTTAGTACAATAATAATTCTAGTCAATAAGTACAATATGCTAGAAAGCGACCTTTCTTGCTCTCTTATTTAAAATAAAACTGCAGAAGGCAAAACAATCGTATTACTCACATTCAGATGCGTTCCGCACATCTTCCAAGCGTAATGCCCACAAACAAGAGCTCAAGAGCTAAAATCTGCCGCAAACGTCCCTGCCTGCCACGCCGAGCCCAATAAAAAGAGACTCCAGCTGACGTCTCGTGAGCCAGAAACTAAAAGGAGACAATCAGTCGACCACACGTTGCCCCGGCATGGGGCGCCATGGTCTTTAACAACCGCTGCTGTATAATCTGCTTTACTACTACCCACTGAGTGATGGTGTTGTAGGATGATGGTGTTGTACAGCACTAGGTTAAAAAAAGATTTGTGCTTATGCCCATTTTGAAATTTGAATTTTAGGTGTTTCTGCCTGGAGATGATTATCGAAAAAATCGAAGACTTGAAATTTTTTTTTTATTTGCTCACTGGTCTTAAGTTTCTCAACAAAACTCTGCTTCTCAAAAATGAAGATCAATCTTCGCAATAAAATATATGTGTACATATATATATATATTTTATTGTTTCAACCATTTTTAACACAAGGTTTGTTTCGGCGAAAAAAACGGATTTTACTCTATATGTATAGACTGGTTCCAAGGTGCTTAGTTAAAAATTTATGAACACTTGAAAGTTAGAGCGTGTTACTAGGACAATAAGAAATCAAAGTCAGGACAAGTTTATTGTAATGAACAAACAATACAAAATTGGAAGGTAGATTAGTTATTCATAGTAGGCGTACGAAATTCCGGCCGTGGTAAGGCAGGCATACGTGGAAACACAAGCAGAATGATTGCCCAACTAGCGCGAAGACACCATGAGTTTCACTAATCCTTGCAGAGGTGGCAATAATACTGGAGATGAGATCCTTTTCGGACGGAATTGGTGTTTTGTACACTAAACTTTTCAGGCGTACCCAAAAGCAAAAATTTAGCGGCATCAGGTCGTAAGACCTTTGCAGCCAGCAAATGTATCCGCCACGCCCAGCGGTTGGGATGCCGATCATCCAAGAACTGCTTAACAATAATCGAGAAGTGTACCGACACTTCCACACATGCATCATGGCAGACGGACAGAATTTCGAACACCTACTGTGAATACCCAAGCTACCTTCAAACCCAGCATTGTTCGATCATAGTAATAAACTTGTTCTAACTTTGATTTATTATTTTCGGAGAGACGCGCTCTAACTTTTAAGTCTCCGTAACTTTTTAACTAAACATTACCAGACACGTCCACAGAGTACGATGTGTTTATATTACCAAAACAAACCTGATGTTGAGTTTGTTCAAAGAATTCTGAAACAGCCTGTATACATAAGAACACGACGGCTATCATTATAGTAGCAGGGATAAGTAGAGTTTCACGCATCAGCAAGCATGGTATTCAACCGAGAAAACATTTAAACGAAATTCTATGCATTTGTATTGTAGTAATGAGTTGTATATGTGATATATTTCGTGAATTTCATTTGCTATATTCACGGAGTTCTTTTGTACTAGCCCATAACTTACATGTTTGAGTTATCTATTTGAACAAATTGAAACAAAACAAAATTTCCGTAGAGAAGCGATTATTTCACTAATAATTTTCTACCCAGTTCCCTTGCATTAGCGATCTCTCGTTCCATTTCGTTCCCGTCCTAACTTTGCTGTGTTTCTGCTTCACAAGTACCACGTTTCAGAAGTATTCATTTTTGAAAGAGAATTACATGACTGCAACACGCAAAACTCTTGGGTTAATTACTCTATCCTGAGAGATTTAAAGCAGACCAAAAGTGGCGCCCGGCGTGATGTTCTGACCCTACATTGCGGCGTCTCGTCCTTCGTCAGGACAAATGCCATCGGGCCGAAATAGTCATTCACTCTACAGGAGTATAGTTCTCCGAATCTCGGTGTCATGGTGCCTTCTCTCATTACGAGTCCCAGCTTTAACGAATGCTGTCCAGGCTTCAAGGAAACGCTGCCAGAGTTACTGCGGCTGCACGGAAACGCCTTCTGAGCACGATCATGCGCGGAACAATTCCGTTGCACAAAAAATGGATTGGGGTTAGCCGTTTAATGATGCCATAGATTATTTTCCTAAAAAATACTTAATAAATACTTTCCTTTCCATCTCTGAATCATCGGTCAATTCTTATTACAAGTATGACAATATTTTGGCTTGCTAACGACAGCTCATCAGCAACGAAGAAAGACAAACCTACCGCACTCGTTCCACCTGAGCGTCAAATGAGATTTGAAAGACCACAGGACCAGATCCTCGCCATTATATCCACTGCGGGGAATATGAACAGGGCCCAATTAGAGTAATCGAGTGCTATTGCATGACTCTATCAGTTGTAGGAAACAGGAATACCAATTTTATACATGAGTTGGCAAACTCATTAAGAAAATTGAAGTTGTTGAAAGACTTCTTCATTTTCTGTGAACACCGGAAATTTTTTCCTTCAAAAGTCTATTAGGCAATTACATGAAACATACAAGCCACGATCAAATATTACAGACATATCGTCCCCTCCGAGTAAAAGAGGGATTGCCAATTTGCGGAAATGAAAGGCTTTAAAATTAAGGATTTGAAGCTGTAGAATGATTGCAAGTTTTCTCATCAGTGTGCTACCAAAACGTCCCAAATTTGACAAGTTAGTAATTTATTCCTGTGATGCGTATCATCCTCGTACATCATCGAGATCAGAAGAAGCAACATGTCATGCGAAAATAGAACCGTTCACGAATTTCACTAATGTCTCACTCAGACACCAAGTATTCCAAAGATGACATAGTTGCCACAAAGCAGTTCAAACCGCGTTAGGTTAGCAGTAATAAAGTAATGGAGACGGAAACTGCGGGACCACCCAGCGACTATTTGTGGGAGGAAGTCTTGCGACATTTTTGAAAGAAGTGAGGTCGGCTTTGATAGAAGCTCATAAGAGAATTTACATAAATTGTCTAGTGTCTCTTCTGGATCCTCAATAAGGAAGCATTAGATGGCAAGAAAACCAAATGTAAAACGTTTATTTTTAGTGAAGTCCGGTCGAAAGCCTGCGCAAAAATTGACTAATATTCTTGGTAAGAAATAGACACTTTAAAGGAGCACTCTAGTCTTGGGTATGAGAGACTGACAGCTCTAATGCAAATGAGGACGGCAAAAATAGGCCCTCGTGAAAGTGGACATGCGCTACCTGACTCACGCCGACCGTGAAGCCATCTGGGAACAAAGATGGGTCATCAGAGAGTCTCTCTGACGGCCGCTCTACGTTCGAAGAGAAGAGAACAATGAGCGATAGCGGAACATGACCCGATGAGAGCGGGAACAAGCACAAGAATTTAGTCTTGACTGCTTAATGACTATCCAAGATGGTCTAAGTAAAAACAGATGTTAATTAAGCTAAACTTAGGACGGGTAGTAATACAGTCACTGTAATATTATAGTCAGGCATATAATTTTCTCTCAATAGCGTTACTGTCAGACTGTAAGTTTGTCATCAGATAATGTAAGTACCTTTGATGTGTTATTCTTTTGTCAATACCCTGCATTGGACAGTAGAACGTAAAACTTAACGTGAAGGCAGCAAGGCGCAGAAATGAGTACGTAAGGATATATCTATAGAGGGAAAAATCCTGGTTACGGTGCAACACTTTTTTTAAGGCGAGTGAAGGGTAGCCTTGCGAGCGATTCTTGTACCCTCGAACACATGTGACTGTTAAAAGGATTATTTAAAGTTATCCAGTTGTCACGACCCACTCACGCTCTGAATGAGAGTGAAGCCCTCGAATCATAGTAAACGGTATCCTGGAAAGAATGGAAGGTAGCTATCTGATATGCCAACTGTATGTATTTCCTTGTTATTTGCCACTTTGAAATAATTTGTACGGAAATAATGGTACCATTTAAAGGTATCGTTTCCGCACATCATTATTATCACAAATGACTGCTATCAACAGTTGCATAAGCTACATGGTCTTGCTGAACAGATGTTAGACACTCAATGTATCGTTTCTTGTTCTCTCGTTCCATTACTAGCGCTTCGGTTCCCTGATGATAGCCATGATAATCAAAACTACTGTGATGAAAGTATGTACTAACGATCGTCTTAGAGTAGTACTTGTGCTACAATAAGGCAGAATCCATTAGGACCGTAATACGAAAAAAGTTAATTCTCAGAGACTCGCAATTAGGATTTTATGCGGAGAGCAAACGAGGAGAACTCGGCGCATGCAAGCAGGCCGTTTACCTCAACGCGGCGCGACCTCTCCCGAGCAAAGCTTGCGAAAGACCAGGCGTGTATCCTCGGATGTATTGGCCGCAGCTGCGAGCGCAATGGCCAATAATTAGCCTTGGAAATTAGCCCAATGAAAGCGTTAAACAGCGAATTTGCGTGGCCTGAGATACAGGCTCGTGGGCAGCTCAGCTCCGTGCCTTCAGACAGCGATAACTTGAGTTGCGCTGCGAATACCCAAAGTTGTTTGGCGTTGCGTACGCCTACCCTGACTTATGCTACGTACACCTACAGGTACGTCGACACCCGAATACAACCCGTGAAGACGTCGGCATCTGAACCAGGTACAATGCACATGAAGTTTCTGCAGGACACTCTGAAACACAGGACCAACTGCCAGTGAAAGTGCAGGACGGTCAACTGCGAGGCACAAGACCAAAACCAAGCATTTTTCTGAGGAATGGGAATAATAATAATAATCTCAGAAATGGTGGAATTCATTATTGATTTCGATTAGTCTATGAATAAAAGGCCCAATTAATTTCAACAGGCAAGCAGATAGAATGAAACAGAAATCAAAGATTTAACTGTTCGCCCACAAATCAAGCGAACGGTAGAAGCAAGCCTCTAAAGAAGCAAAGAAGAGCGTGTTTATGACTTGGGGGGAGTTTTTGACCATCAGATAGCAGAGTTTACTTGCAAAAGCAAAGTGAAATTCTAATTTGGGAAAGCTCGTTACTTGAGAATAGCAGCGATCTCCCAGGTCATTAGAGCCGTTAAGACCGGCAATCTTCATAAGAAAATTCTCGACTTTTTGTCTGTAAACAAATGAAAATGCTTAGGCCAACGACGGGAGAAGTGACCTTCGTAAATGGTTTTCCATGCCACTTTCGAAGCATTTTTTAAATCACGGAAAGGCTTTTGTACTGAATATGTTACACGTTTCACCTTGAAATGAAGTGCTTGAAGGCACAGGCAATTGAGATACATTTTCGCCGTTAATTACAGGAAACTGCTGGCTGAAGTTCTTTAATTTGCACGCAAGTTTGCTTCATAGTGGAGGACCTTCTTGTACATTTTCCTTTTAATTTAGATTCATTTCTAGCGAATGAAACTGCACATGAATTATTAAAATATTTTAAAGGGTTAAATCTTGCACTTTGAGCTAATAAAACACGATTCAACCTGCTGAAAATTCCATAAATCCAACTAATTTCACTTCAAATCGGGACCCTACAGCAGAGCTTGTAGCGAATGGATTCCCCAAGGCAATGGCCAGCCTGCAGATAGCATCAGATCACTTAAAACTCAGTCACTGGCCTCGACGACCGCCTCACCAGCCAATGAGCTCTCGTGACCAACTCGCGAGAGGGGCGAGCTAAGTGCCATAGATAAGCAGAAAGATGCTGTCGGACTCATTAACAAGAAAAGCACCTTCCTCTACTTAAGTGTACATTAAGTCTGTTCATGTATTTCAGCCACAGATGATCGATAAAGAAACAAGAATGGTGCAATTTCACCCACAACTTCAAGGCAATCGAGGAAAACTACTCAATAAAATGTTACGTAATAATTTGCGTATTTATATTTCCATGATACTTCTATATTTTTTCTAGTTTACCTTTCATTAACTTTTCTGAACAAATAATTCTTAAAATAGAATAAAGAAAACGTGAACGCTCTATAGTATCTACCACTTAACCATTTGGACTCGTAGTCGCGACCATTGAAACACAAAACCTTTGCATCATAAGGCTTAGAAATGAACTCGTTGTATTACTTCGCTGAGGATTTCGACGTACTTCACGGAGGTGACGATAAATTATGAGCGTGGAAATGTAAATAATACACAAGGTATTTGAGAAATGAATTCATATAGAGCTGGCTAACACAGGCCCATTTGAGGTTCAACAGCTAACAATTTTCTAGCATTTAGGATGGTAGTATTTTTCTAGTAGTATTTAGGATGCCTTATTGGCGTGAAGTTATGACCTGCCCGTTGTAAACAGAGGACGGTCATTGAAGTGAATAAAATAAAAGGTAAATAACATTTGGAGTGTCCATGTTTTAGCTTTGTAAAGCTTCAGCACGCGTTGCATACCGACAGCGAGGTCGCCTCGAGAACGGGCTGCGTCAGGAGTCTCTCCAACTCGCGAATCCAGCGATGGGCTCACCGTCTCTGCCGTACTCAGCGAGGAGATGGAAAGGATCCAGTTGTGACGCAGCTACCGAATTACTTTACAAGCCCTCAGTAAGAACCGGGCCTACGAGAGCCCGTACGCTACATTGCATGTCTGGAAGTTTCGTGGTTCTAACGCATCTCCAAGCTATGTATTTCTCAGCTATTAAAAGGGAGTTAGTTGGTACATATGTCATTGCTGCAAGTTTCGTAAATTTCTTATTTCACATCAGTGCGTGATCCCTCCAATGTAAAACACATAGAACTTTATATTAAGCCTTCCTTAATTCAGCCGTGTATCTCTAAATCTTTAAGCTGGAGGTTAGGGTGCACAGTCACGTCTGTCGCGATGTCAATTGATGTTCCTGCAGAATGTCTGCTCCCGAGCTCGTGAGATGCATGGTTTACGAGTTACTCCAGCTGACGGTCTGCAGCAGGAATGAAGCTTTTCGAATTAGAGTTTTAAAACCTGCTTCGAAAGCTAGTTTCCAGTTCTAATGAGTTGATCCAGCCCATTGAACCAATACATGTACATACGCGTACAAATCGGTACATGATTTCAGCACAATTTCTTCCTGGTAATAGCAAACTTTTTTAAATTAATTTCTTTCCCAATGCGTCACTGATTCAAATTGCATCAAAAATAGGAGAGACGATTGAGAAATTAAAAAAAGTTTTCTTTTTACTCATTAGGTAGGAATATTCTAAATGATCGGGTGACACGACCGATTTCTATCAGTTTAATCTGACCAAATCAATTTATTCGTTCCTATCGAACTGTACAATTTGGAATAACTATACAGTTTGGTATTAACTTCCTGTTTCATAACTGACATGAGTTGCAGAAATTTTTTGACAGTGGAGAAATCATTTTTTTAGAGCACCCGTCAATTTGGGTGAGAAAACGGACTTTAATTCTCAGAGCAGCTCAGTAAATGCCAGGGGAGCCGTCAGGGGGTCGCTCCGAGCCGTGCACGCCATTTATTCCGTACGGTGAAAAAGTCGAATACCCGCCAAGTTTAGACAAACACTAAGAGATATGTGAGGCAAAATCCCCCGCAGAACAGATTGAGATTTTCTTAGTTGACTTTCATTGTTTAGCCAATACAATGCAAAAGAACGAAGTAGAGAAAATCGATATTCTATTGCGGTATAATATGATACAAGAAAGGTATGACGCGATAAAATTGCGCAATTCTGTTCAAAACAAATGGAAGACAAGGATCTCCATTAAATAGAGCTGGGACTGCACAGAATCTCACCAACACGAACAGGCTGAAGATGAAGGAGCAGGAACCCGGCAAGATAATTGAGAAATGGAGGATCTCACTTTTCGTGCGCACAAAAAGAGAGCACAAGAGCGGCTTTCCTGCGCGGCGCTGGTCTCATAAGACGCATCCGACGGAAGCGACTCTCAGTCCGTGGTTTTCGCACATTCACCAGCAGTTTGAAGAATCCAGCAGGTGTTCTAGAAAACGGAGGTGTTAACTTCGAATTAGTTAATCAAATACCTCGACTTTTGATTAAGGCCTGAACTCGAATATTCACGCTCGGCATTCGTGTCGTATATATTATTGCTGCTCCATGGTTTAGAAAGCAACAAATCAAGCTTCTCATGTTCACTAGCGAGTAATTTCATTGCACCAGATTAAGACGCCCCCCTCTAGCGTAACCTGTAAAATGGATCACTGAGCGGAGCAAGGAATGCAGTTAGGATTGGATAAAAAAATTAACAGAATTCAAACACCACAACTCGTACGATTTTCTTTGACATGCTTACAAGCGCGTTGCATTGCTCAGTTTTCGGGTCCTGCTACACGCCCAAGAAGTATGGAAAATCGAAGTAAAGCAAAAGATAATGGAAAAAAGCTTTCGATTTGGAAGCAACATGAAGAAGTCAGGAGGAAATTCCCAATACAAACCCTTATTCATCCAACCGCATCCCTTGTCTACGGTGAGCAGAAGTGGCTGAAGATTATTTGCCGCAATCACGACACGTGACTCATGGAAGTATAACTTCTTGGCGCGTCTACCTCCTAGGAGGTCATGTAGCAGTCCTGCAGCTCCTGCTAGTTTGCTTGCGTGGCAACCGAGTTGCGATTCTATCTTTTTCTACCACCAGGACTCCCGAGAAACATTCAGGTGTCACAACAGGTCCACGACATGAGCTTCAGAGGCAGACTGAATCATTCTGTTCACGACTTGGTCATTCATTTGAGTTGTAGCATACACTGCAGCTATTTCTAGAGATGAGCTCATTTCCTCGACGACCTTAATTTATTTTATAGAAAGCGATTTTGAATTCTCAGAATACAATCTGATGAAACAATCAGATAAGACAACCTGCTCCCATCTTGTAAATAATTTGTCAAACAGTATTTTGTGATCCAAAATAATGTTGTCTCTAAACACGTGGGAAAATTACAGGAGTACAATCACTTCACACAACACTTAAGAACCAAAAACTTGGCAAGCTCCAAAGAGAGCGAAATTTGAATCATTACCAACAGAGCTCTGAGAGTAACGCCTGCGAGTCTTCGGGTGTGGAGGGAGAAGCATCATTGCTGGGAATTCTGGTATTATCAAATTCAGAAGATACAGCCCCCGAATAGCATGCTGACCTAAACAACGTAATCGTCTCTGGACACGCTGTGCACAATTCAAGCACCGCAAGGTTGAGAAGTTTGTACGTGAGATGCAGTACACCTGCCGGCCGGTGTGACAGATAAGTCACACTTCATAAAAAGTAGAGGCGCCGTAAGAAGCACTGCGGGATAGACATTCGTTCAAAGAGGTAAATTCCCAGACCACTCTGGGAAAAAATGAGTAGGTTGAACCATATTCTTATAGAAACAATAATTCCTAATATGGTCATGTAACGAGTGAGCCGCGCCGTAAAACGTGCGTTTGTGCAGAGCTAATTCTGTGAAGTTTGTCAAAGAAGACAAAACATGACACTATTCTCACGGCAGTCAGGGAGTCCTGTATATGCTAGCCAAAAACTTCAGGTGGCCTACTATGAACGAGCGTAAAATATTCCCTACTAGTATTATATATAACTATGTGTGATTAAAAGCCCTTAATATACACAGTGACAATGATAAAAAGGCAGTGATAGAAATCTAATAATTGAGAGCAGAAAGCCTTCCTTCGTCAGCTTGCAAGGCTTCGTTTGCGTCGCTCTCCCACTCGCTGAGCTCGTGTTTTGTGGAATATTAAAGAACTCCAGCGGCTTGAGTTCCACAGTCGTTCCGACTGCGCCAGAGGCAAAAATACAGTAAACAATCAAACGCTTCACAGCGATGAAGGGAAAAGCTAACTGAGTTAAAAGAGCATCACCGAGAGAATATTCGAGCGGTCGTAACTGGACAAGCTAAAGAGAAGTAACAAAAGGCTTCCTATTCTACTCTAAACTTAAGCATATACCAATATCATATTCGTTACCCTGAAAGCACCGACACTCTGTGTAATTTTCAATTTTATTCATTTGTACTCGAAAAATGCGCGAATCTATTAGTTACCTCTATTTTCATTGCAGTCAGCTACTCTAGTTCCACTTTATTTCTCATGCATAGTCTCACGGTGTCCGATGAAATAGTTATTCAAATAGAATTTCTGAAAATGAAGTATTTCGACCTGATCAAAACAAAAGCAAAGAACGACGCTACTGCAACTCTCGGAACTAAAGACCATAACTTTGCATCCAACACAAACAGACGTTCAGATCGCTCAAAAATGAACGGTTCTATCTAACTAGAAGACATCGAGGAACGCGAGTTCCAAAAGCACAGTAACGTGACTCTCGGACAATTAAAAGATCTAGGACGCCTGAATATACGTGTCACGAACCATGATCAGAGTGACAGCACACACGATAACCATAACCCCAAACCAAATCGAGTTCTATAAACTAAAATTGTAGGTAACTCTCACAGACCCTGATGACTAAGTTCACATCATGATCCTATGATGATATAGCCCGATTGGAAAAATTACAAGAGGAATTTTGTGGACCAAAAAATTAAGAAGCCATACACATATTTGTCGAAGGAGTGTATGCATCAAAAATTGTTATTTCAACTTCAAATGACAACGCAAGACCGGACACTAGCATAATTCAAGGAAATTGGATTGACTTGGGTACAAGTGCTAGGTACGCAATTCACTCGGAATCAATGAAGTAAACGATACGAAAAGAAAGACAAATGAATTTATACCAACAAAATGGAGCTTCTATTTGCATGGTATAATGGATAAATTTAATACATTTCTGGAAACAAATTTAACGATTTATATGTAACCAGCTTCTTTGAACTTTCAAGCACTGACTTCCCAGCTCAGGACACCGTTTTTGCTGAGAGGTTGTCAGTCTGAAATGAGTTAGATGTAGACGTGGTGGCTTAATCTACGTGATGTAAGTCCATCCATGATTCAAATACTCTCTGAACCCCTTTCTATTGTGCATAAACAGTTGGTGGGGTAGTTGCAGGTGTCGGTGGGGCAGTTACCAGCGTAGAGGAGGTGTCGGTGGGGCAGTTTCCAGAGTAGAGGAGGTGTCGGTGGGGCAGTTTCCAGAGTAGAGGAGGTGTCGGTGGGTTCATTCCGTTTGATGCCAGAAATTTCCCCCCCCCCTGCTGCAGGGCGCACCACAGAGCCCATGAATAACAATAGTACAGTTTGTGAGTGCAAGGTGCCTTAACACGAACGCTCTTGTTCTTTGATTTTTGATAAAATGGTAGCCATCGTAGAAAAAATAGAGTCCAGAATTAATCCGCTTTGAGTTTGCTTTTCAAGTACATTTATGCCTTGGAGACCAAAAATTCATTTTCCTGAAGTACGATGAATTTTTGATAAGGGAGCTTTTCAAAAACCTCTCTTCAACAGCAATGGTCGTGCTGATTACATTAGCGAGAATGAAACAAACGTTTAAAATAAACATAACACTTTCCTCAGGGATGTCTAAAACTGTACAAATACTAGTATATATCACGATATGGTATCAGTTGAAAGAAGACCGTTCTTGCTATTTGAGACTTCATTCTTTCTCGATAAATTCACGTAATCGTTTTCCTCTCGATCTCGCATCGAGTCATTCTACCGTTCGCGATCATGCAGAAAATTATACCTTTTGCAAATATATCATGACCGTGGCCTTCACTTCTGGTACCAAGGTCTCCGTATGTTTAGGGCGTCTTTCAAAATTAGAGACGTGTTTGAAAGTGGTACTGGTAGTAGTAAGGATGGCAGCGCTTTTGTAACTCAAACTATTTCGCAGAAAGAGAAGGGGCCATTCAGTATCGACTTAGGAAAACAGGGAATTTATTCACAGAGTGTGTTCCTACACAAGATTCCCTGCTTATAGAAATAACAAGTTAAGAAGGAAGAGGCAGAAAAGATAAAGAATCATCTTTGAAGGAGGCATGAAAATGGAAAGAAGTAAAGTAGGCACGAAAGATCGAAGTCCCAATGGCCTAACTAAATTGAGGTAACCAAATAATGCCAGCGTGTTCGAAAGATTTTTCCTAAACTGAGCGTGTTTTGAACCCCTCTTCAAGAAAAAAGGGCAGTAAGAATTGCCAATTCCATAAAGAGCCTTTATTTTCATATATTCTAAGGACCCCCACACATTGTTCGGATGGCCTAGATTTACTCGATGGAAAGTTTACTTTTTTGGATTCCAGTTATCACTCTAGTATAACATAATATGTGTGACTTATAACTGTAGTCGCTTAACATGCACTCAATGGAAAGTCTCAAATCGCTAGCACGTCATTCTAACCCTAATCCAAAACCAAAAGAATACTTTTCTCAATTCGAATTTGTCAGAGTTTCTCGGCGGCCGCACTTTGCTTCCATTGAGTCCTACCAGGATTGCTGTCAGTAAATGAAACGTAACAGTGACTTCGTTCGTGGATGTCCTTTTTAGTAAGTAATAAAAGTAAGAGTGTAGTTCCTCGTACTTTAGGCTGAATAGTTGTGCTGAAAAAAACGAAACAGTAAAATTTTCATCGCATTCTCAACAAAAAGTACGGCATCAACCACAAAAGCTAAGCCTTTACGAGTTGCAGTCCTCAAATCCTCGTTAAATCATTATGAATAATTGTGTATACTTATGGCTCAGAAGTTTTTGAAACTTTGTGAAATCTTGAAACATTTGAAATATTTATTTACCACAAGTAATTTACATCAGATACAGGTTTACTATGAAATGAGGAATGACGAAGAATCGGGATCATGATATACACCACATGTGGGCCCAAATAAGCTACAAGGCTTCTTCTCCTATTCTAGCATGAAAATCTTTGAGAAGTGGGCATCTTGAATTATTTAGAAAAGTGAAATTAATTATAACACAAAGCAAGCCCAATTACGCTTACAACGCAATTAGAACACAAGACAAGTTGAGGAGTATCAGAGCCAGAATTTCGTCTCCAATAAGCGGTGTTCAGCAGATCACGTCTCAATACCGAACTGCCAGGCCGCTGCGCCTGCGCAACAAACACGTAATGGAAAGTCACTCACGAAAGTCACTCGTAAGTTCGGCCGCGTGGCAGGACGCAGCCCTGCTCTCATCGAGAGCCCAGAACCTGCACTGCGAGAACGGCAGTCTTGCCTTCTGCAGCCTGAAGGATTCCTGGTGATTAGTCACATTTTTTCTTAATGCAAGATTGTATCATGGTGTTAAAACACGATGGTCAAATAGATGTTTTCTTACCTTGGCAGTATCAGAGCGAACATCATTTCAACATATAATCCTCATTAAAGTAACCCAAAAACAGTATGCATTATCGACTTTGCCATTTGTGAAGGATTTAGAAATTAACATCTGAAGTGCGAACACGTCTTTATTTCGGCTTTAAAATCTAACGTGAGTTTCATATTAGCAGTAGTATTAAGAGCAGCTGCGCTTCAATAACTTTGACTATCTTGCACCGAAAGAGTAGTGGACTTCTGCGACAGAGGAATCTATGCACAAGGTGTGTTCCCAAGTAAGGTCCCCAGCGCATAGGAACAGCAAGTTAAGAAGTTAGAGCAAGAAAAGATTAAGAATCATCAGCGAAGAAGGCATGAAAATGAAAGAAATAAAGTGGTCACGAAAGATGGAAGTCCCGAAGGGCTAGCTAAAGCTGAGGTATCCCAACAATGTCTCCTTGGGGATGCTAGTCCCCATAGAATAAGATAGAAAAATTTACCAACATCACCCTATCGCCTATGGCCTATCCTATCCTATCTTTCCTTCTATGCCACCTGAGGGGGAGTTTCATGTTAAAATTATATTATTTTAACTCTATAACTACGAAATTATTTTGGTGCTGAGGCAATATTTAGCTCTGTACGAAAAGCTAGCAGCAGCCATGAGTATATGTGCAATAAGGTTGCATCAACCATCTAATGAAAACCAAGCAGATCCTATAAAACACGATCACCAAGGCCTCCGAGGGTTGAAGGGCCAAGAGCTGGGTACAAGAACCTCGAGCATTCCCTTTTGTACATGGCACAGTCCACAAAGAAAATAAACCTTGACAATTTTTACCTGAATAAGTACAGTATTCGATTCAAATTATATTCATCAACGAAGGAATATTAGGCTGATGTGTAACGTCCTTAAAAAATTTGCGCAAGTCGTTCATGAACTTAGATTTGAGTTATATTATTTAACCTATGCGGTAATGTAGCATAGGCAGTAATGTTCCAATGCTACGACTCTGACCTGCCAAGAACGACTCCGAATGTTCAGCAGAAGCGTTGATGCCTGGCAGCCCCTTGCCAATAATGCAATAATGAAACGAGACGCAGCTCAGTCACTGTATTCAGCTGGCTGGGATTGGCAGCTGGCACGCCGAAGTTCCACCAAAATTGCGCCAGGTGGTGCAAAGCAGGAACAACAGTTGGTAACGGTTACACTTCTCCTTGCTTGAGAAAATGAAGCGGCATACAGCGATTTTGCAAGTATTCAGAGATCCTTTAAGATCTAACACGGACCAACACACAACGGAAGATTTCGAAACGTACTCTCATTGTTTAGAATTTTCAAGCTCTCCCGTAAAATTTGAGTAGGTCTCCTTAAATGACCTTCATACGCTCGTCGTCGCCGCCACTCGAGGGTCTCATACGACCGCCATCTAAATACGAGGCGATTCTAAAAACCCATTCACACAATTTTCTTACGCCGCTAAATCCACACGAGGAGATTCTACAGTCGCTATCTTCACATTTTTCATTCACCCACATTTCCACATTTTCAACCACCACCATATTCCCATTTGCCAGCCGCTACCATATTTACATTTTCCAACAACCACCATTTCTCCATTCTCCAACAACTCCTACCTCAACATATTATAATAACTACCATCACAACATTTATCCTGTGACTATACTCCACATTTTTCTAACAGCCACCATCTGCACCTGAGGGGACCACTACCCTCACCTGAGGTGACCACTACCCTCACCTGAGGTGACCACTACCCTCACCTGACGTCATCCCACCCCAGACCACCAGACGGCGCCACGCCCCCACACCCTCCCCAGCCCCAGTAGCGCCGGCCCCGTCGAGGTGAGGTACAGAGGAGGCGCTCCTGTGAGTGCCGAGCTGTGCAACTCGCTCACGCGTAGCCTCAGCACACAAATGATGGCGCGAGCGAACAGGAAGGATCGATGAGCACGCTCATGAACGCTCCGTATTTCGACAGAGCACTAAAGACTGTAACTCTATCAGCTCCCGCCACACCTGCAATGCACGGACTCGCGGAGTAGACACTGTATTACGAGTTCTTAAGATAGGTATAAATTCAGCGACCTCAAATTCGACTTCTCCTTACATGTAAGTTAGCGACTCGATCCTGAAATAAGCACTGCAACTCCACAGAAGAGAGGACAACAAGAGGCTTGCAATGGCACATGCTTTAAGGAGACGAAAGACTGGCGTAACATTTTCATCGACGCTTCGGAAGCGTAGCTGACGGAAAAGGTTCACATATCAACCCTTCATTTTTGGATGGACTCAATTGAGTCACTTGGGCGGTCACAGGTCAGGCGGGTGAACTTAAATAAAACATCCCTAGAAATTTGTCTTCCTTATACCCAATAAAGAAATATATTTAAAAAGTTTAAAACCCGCGAATAACTGCGTGTTAGTTAGTAGAGAAAATAATTAACTGCGCTTACTAGGGGTAAGCAGTTTGAACAGAACAAAATAGAGCGTTTGTACCTAAGGGTGGGAGGAAACGGCAGTGCACGTCTGGGCACCGACCGTCTTCTTGGTGACAGCAGGGGCGGCAAGGTACGCTACGACAGCTGAAACAGCAGCAGTAGCAATAGTAGTAGTAGTAGTAGTAAAAGCAGTTACAGCAATATCAGTCGCAACACGCACAACATATGCAACAAGAACACTAATAATGAAAGAAGATATGAGTAGGATGCAAAATCAGGAACATCAACAAAAAGAGTACAACGAAAGGAGGCAAAATAACGCAACAATAACGGTGGTTCGAAAGTGAAAGTCACGGTAGTAACGGTAGCGACAATCGCGACAAGTAGTGAGAAAAATTTAAATCCGATAAACACTAACAACTATGGGAAAAACAGCAGCAAAGTCACTTAGGGAACAGTAACGGCAACAACTGCGGGAACAACAATAGTAATACAAGTGCGAGAACAACAACAGCGACACAAATGCTGTGACAACAGCAGCAATATAACTGCTAAAATACAACTACGGAAACAAAAGTAACAACAACAGAAGGAAAAAGAGCAGCAACAATTCGATGCATTGACATACACAGCAGAGCTGAGCCTTCAGTCACGCCTCGGCTCCCCCAGTGAAGTAACGTGAAAAAAACTTCATTAAATACAGACACTGACTTGAGCAGTCACGTGCTGCACCGCTCGTACCACCGGCCTCGACTCCAGTTGGCCACCTCATCGCCACCCTAACTGGAGGACGAGCTCCAGTTTTGGCTGGTCGCCGTCGTGCGCTCAAGTTGTGCCGAGCGATTTATGGCAAGAACGATTTGTGTCGCGTTTACAGTTGAACTTCAGTGAAGATTCAAATAGGAAAATTTGCATTCTATCGCCTCCGGTGCATCCGTTTCTGTTCACAAATAATTGGGTGTGTACATACATATGTTTAAAATGATGATACGAGTAAGGAAATAAGGAAGTTAGGAAATAAAGCCATTCTCACAACCCGGAGCATCTCAAAACCCGACGCTGCGACATTCGTACGCAGAGAAACAATCTCGATTTAAGCGCTAGCAGTAAAACAAATAAATCAAAATGTCCAGAATAAAAGAACAAGGAGTAGCGCGTTTCTTTGGGATTTGGATAGCTGCAGGACCACAACGATGACAACAACTGCAAGAGAACTTGTCGAAGTGGAGCGTTGCTGTTATTCAGGAAATTTTAACCAGCAGGAAAACAACGAATTAGATAAACATATAGTTTTGTAACATTACTTAACACGAACAGATGTTAAAGTTACACCAGAAACGATACATCTTTTTAGATTGTCCGTCTCTCTAACATAAAGATAATATTAGATACAAGATAGCCAGTCTTAAAAAGATTTATTCTGCCATTTTCCTAACGAACACTGCGGTCAGACGGCTGCTTGGGACCGGATGTCAAGGGGGACTGGACAGAGGCGGTTGGTACGGAAACTCCCACCGTCTTGCTCGACTAGACGAATACTGAGAATTCTTATTTACAGAGCCAGTGAACACACTAGCCACGAGAGCAGCCAGTGTACATGACAAACAGGCTTAGAAAAATATCACAACTAGGTAAGGAGACAAAGCCCTAAGTGTTAATAAAGATTTCTAGACACTCAATTAAACATTGCAAAGAAGCATCCCTCTTTAACAGCGCCAAGAATTATCACAAAACGGCTTTGATGAAGAAATTTGATTTTACCCAAATAAAAATTTCCACACTTAAAGAGAACATCCTCGCTCCAAACCGGTGTTCGCTTTCAGGAAGAGGATCTTTCTAGCTTACTTTTGATCCAACATTTCTAGATGCGAGATCCAAATCTACTTGGTTATTTTGAAAGTATTATAACTTCAGCGGACAGGTGATGTCCGCTCGCGTAGGTACGAGCGCAAGTCTCAGGCACCAAGTGCGTCTAGCTTTAATTCAGGCGACTTGTACATTGAACCCTAAATATTTCACGAATGTTTATGGCGTAGTGACACTGTTTTCCGACACCCAGTATATGTAGGCAACCACATACGTTGTACCCGGGGACAAATTCCAAGCGAATTGTGTTAATGCAAGAGCAACATTTTTATGTGACTGCAGTAGCACGGCAGATAGAAAGAACCGGGCCCCCAAGTATGGCAAAGCAATTTCTTCCACCGATGTTAGCTCAGTTAAAACGAGATTACCCAGGGCGAAAAAACAAGGATATTCTCACTCCAAGAGCGATTATAGCACATTTATCTGCACTCAAGAGGGCTTTAGTTTTGTTAGGTTGATATTTTAGTGCAGCCAACAGTCACAGAGGCTCGTATTTAAAAAAAAAACATTCACAGAACAAGTCTTGCGCAAGCGACTGACTGCTAGCAACTGCGCACAGCATAGCCTTTACTTCGGCTTCGCCAGGCCATGAAACTGGAATTCGTGGGACAGACGTGGGCCAGTTTTGTTATCCATCAAATAAATGGACTTCATGTGACAGATGTGGGCCAGTTTTGTTATTGGCCACCAAACAGCTGGACTTCGCGGGACAGATGTGGGCCAGTTTTGTTATTGGCTACCGAACAGATTTCCTAAGCTGCACCTCAACACTTGTGTTGAACTGCAAATTTGGAACGAACGGAAAACCTTACAATTAGCAATAACTGTAGCACTCAGTCATAGTCATTTGAATGTGTCCTAACCGTCGTAGGATTATATTTATTAATTCAAATATATAGTTTATATGAAAAACACACAGAAAACGACGCAATCAATAAGAATATGTTAATTATCCTAAGCGAAATTGAGAAAAAATTACCGCAGTATGTATAGGTTTTTATCATTTCGTTTAGGGACAAAATTGAATAGAATTAAAATCACAGCGTACGTGACGAAATCACACGTTCATAGGACATGCTTCACGAGTTTTAAAACAATGGACATGACGTCGTCTGACATGATATACTCTACGAATGCGTGACGCCGTCGTGAGGAGGATTTTTTCCTCTCAAAGCATTTGCTGTTCGAGTATCCTGACATTCCCTCACGTATATGGAAAATATTCTGCCGTGAAACACTAAAAAATGTAATAAAATACCACAATGGAAAAGCAGGAGCATCTATCACTGAACATGAATTTTTGCCGTTGAATTTCGCTCGAATGACTCGAAGCTCAACAATCCACAAGCAAACACAAATACTATAAAAGATGCACAAGTGTTGCGCAAGTAATAACAATAAATTAACATCTGCATTAGTCTGAAGACCCCGCACATTATTCTCCAAAAATATTTATGTTATGTACGAAAATATTTAAAAATATCTACGTTATGTACGGAAATATTCAAAAATATGCACGTTATGTACGGAATTATTAATTAAAACGAAGTGCTTCAAGTCAATACTTAAGAGTAAGAAAACATTAAAACGAAGTGCTTGAAGTCAATACATAAGAGTAAGAAAACATTAAAACGAAGTGCTTTAAGTCAATACATAAGAATAAGGAAACAACAGTACGAAAATATTTTCAATGAATGAAACTGGTTCTCAAGAAGTTATTACTTATACTAAAACTAAATTATATTACTCGTATCAATACGTTACTTTTTGACGCCGGACAAAAGCAACAGCAAAATAATATAATCAAGTTATCATGCAATTTCCAAGGGAAAAATTTCGAAGTGAGCGCCGTTGGTGCATCGTAGATCATACATCAATACTCGGCGCGCAGTAACCGTTCTACGCACAGCTTGCTCCGTACCGACGGTTTTGGTTTATTTTTCGAACTCCACTCACTGAAAGTGTCCAACTATTCAAGCGGAGAGAGATATATTAGATGTGCTCCTCAATTTCCTTCGTAAAGTTGCTCATCAGCATCATGGCGTTCAGGATTCACAAAAATCAGTTTTGCAATAATATCAAATCAACGCACGATCAAAGCATCCACTGTCAACTCGGACGTTCGTCAAGTAATAAAAATCAGTTTGCAATTACGTTAGATTAAAGCAGGTCGGGTGCGGCATGGTACTGATGTGGCAGCACACAAGACACGTTTGAGGGACACAACTGAACGCAGTCAGTCTCAAACGTAACCAGTCCCATACGCCACCGGTCCCAGACGCCACGGGTCCCAGCCGCCACCAGTCCCAGATGCCACGG
>VOMN01078858.1:0-13690 GCA_014899125.1 Orchestia grillus | reverse complement strand
TGAACCATCTTCTTGTAATTGATCTGTGGTACTACTGACGCAAAATGAGCGAGGCCAGTAGAACGGGCAATGGAGTTGGTCTGCGTATATTAGTGTCACTAGGAGGGAGACACTTCTGCAGTTCGGCTTCTTAGTGAAAAAATGAACTGGTAGAGTCACGCGGAAGAACACCGCGTAACCTGTTACGGCATCTTTAATTTTGTTTCTTTAGTATGCAAGGTGACGCAACCAGTAGAGAAATGCACAAAAAATGATCCTACGTCAGTGCCCAAACTTGTTCAAAATCTATCAAAACTGATTTCATTTTATTTTATACATTCAATTATTTCCAACTAATAACCTAATTAAAATATATAACTGGACAACGCTTGCGTAACTGTGTGTAGTGTTTTGTGAAAAGTTTTTTACGTTGTCCTTCTTGTAATCTGTCATCAACCGAGAAACTTGAATATTTCCGTCAAAATTGTAAAACATTTTAGAACAAGTGAAATTTATTTATGAATCATGCTTCTAGCTTTCACCAATTGTTATTCATTTAGATGAGTGCTCATCGGACTTCCACGAGATGTATCACATGATTTACAGTTTTTCTTCAGAAACTTGTTTGACTTATTTGAGAAGGGTATTGTCCGAATTGGGTTGCAATAAATACTCGTATGCGAAGCGCATGTAGACAATACTTGCAGCGACAGTCACAATCGGTCATTAAACAAAGCCTCGCCATGTGTTGTGGCAACAATGACTTTGAGAGTATTTTCCGCATAGTCAATGTTGATAAAATGGACTTCGCAGAAGAGATGAACAAGAGAAGGTGGCGTGGTTTTGAAGAAGGCCTTGAAATTATTGAAGTCGGTCATGTAGCAGGTGACTTATTAAGCAGCTCTCACGTTTAGCTTGAGCACGAACTGCTCACGCTAAACGAAGGATATAACTTCGACTTGTTTCAAGGATTTCAATCTTTTGTGACACATTGCATTCCCATAGCAGAGTAGACGTTATATTTCTGTATCCCGTGCTACTTTGGCAGTCAGATCAAGTTTCGAAGATGATCTTAGAGCGCGAGTGTTATTTATTGTGGGACCAATAACCAACGACGCGTTTTCACGACCAAATATCTGTGAAAAACTAATTTTACTGTCATTTGTTCAATTTTTCGCAAAACTTCTGTAAAGTCATTGCCAGTTTCATTATTTTAATTTAGGTCCAGTACAAATTCTACGCGAACTAATTTTGAAAAATTTATTTCCTGAATGCTATATGATCTTCGACGCATATAAACTTCTACGTGAATTTCTACCAACTATTTGTGTTAATTTACCATTTTGACTTATTCCGCATTTCGTTACTAATAATTTTTTTGATCTTTATTTTGTGGAAAAATTTCGCGTGTGCGTGGTAGATACATTGAATACATAGTTTATATAATTCTCAATAACGCGGCTGGATTCTGACTTCGCCAATTCCGTAAGCCAATTCAGTGTATTTTACTCACATCATCTTAACCTAGCGGAAGCAAACTTTACATTGGAATAATTTCCATTGAAAGGGTATGAACGAGGAATTGTGAAACGATTAACCGTATGATAATATTTTTGTCCAAAGGTAGAGAGCAAATTACCAGTGAGGAGCACGTGATGAAAATGATCGTGAACTTTGTATCGTGAGAGGCACATAATGACGCGAAAAAACAACAAACTTCTTTTTAGGAACAAAAGTATAGGATTTTAGAAAATCAGTCTTCCCTGCTCTGTGAATTGACAATAATGTATAGAACAACCATGAGTAATTATTACGGTGAAAAATGCGACACTAAAATTCGTAAGTAAAAAACTTTTAAAATAAGACCCATAAAACCCCTAACCCACAATAGATAGTTTCAGCGTCGACCAACACTTATCCTTAGTTGATAAGCGCCGCAGTTTCTTTCGCAGTCTCTAAACGTTTTCGCAGTAATCACTCGTGCAGCAGCGCTGTGGTGCGGTGCGTAGGACCGCTTTGAGAACCGCATTCCTCTGCCGAGGTCGCTAACGCTGCTCGAAAGAATGTCTGCTTCGAACTGGTAGACCTCTCTTGTGTCCACGGATAAATAGTATGGTAAAAAATGCTCCACTCAGTCGCATTTATCTGCCAACAACTACAGTCCAGAAAATCCTCGAGTTATGACATACATGTGGGTATGATTTGAATTGTGTTCTAGATGTGTTGTTCAAAGTATTCGAAATACCTGCAACTACAAAATTTTAACACAATTCAAATCATTCATTGAACAAGACCGTCACAACTCTAGGACTGCCTGTTCAGATTCGCGTTGTTCATAACGGATAAAACGGTCATGTCGATCATTTTTGTTTCTTCTTATGACGTACTGTTAGGCATTAAATGATGGAAAGTTATAAAAGTTACATAAACGAAATCCATTTGACCTATAACTTAGTAATTGATTGAAAATTAAATAATTTTGTACCAGCGTTTTTGTTCTAATTTAGCAGAACTCTGGTAAATAAGTTAAGATAAAACTTGCTTCTCATTGAAATGTTATTCATGTTATTTCAGGATGAACATCGTGGATAGTAGCATATTGTAGCCATTATTTTCAGAAAGTCAATTTAAATCAAACATAATGCATCTTTTTTAGGCTGAAAACAGTTTACAGTTGGAAATAAGTTGAAGACCAACATAAATCTAAAGGTTTTGAGCAGAGCCTCGGTGCCATTAAACATTTAAGGTTAGGCGGCGTTCTGTAGTAACTTGTGAAATCGTGTACCGTTTTAGTCTAATATATAGTCATACGATTACTTATGTACAAGAACTTGAAGCGGCCACCAGCCTGCCTTCGACTGAAAAATTTTGCGGAAAACGTAGGTGTGAGTCATAGACTTGTCTGCCTAAATTTGACTATAGACAATTACTGCCGAGATCTCCAAGCGGCCACTATCCAAATTGTGGACTATAGAGATAATCTGAGCTAAACTGTAAGAATACTAAGCAAACTACAATCGCTGCGAAGAACTGTCTGAAGTCTTCTGAATAACTGCGCTAACTTTAAATAGGGTTGATGAACGGACGGTCCCTGACGATACGTAAGAATTCCAAAATACGGAGTTTTCATGTGTTGTGGACGAAATCATGAACATTAAAATTTGTACTTTCAAAATTAATGTTTTCTACCCGCAATGTTTCTTAACTGATGAATTGGATGGTCTTGTAAGGTACTGACCTGTTATATGGGCTTAGTTATACAAGAATATACATGTGATCGCTGCGAGCGGTCTCATATTTGGAAGAAACGAACTTCAATTATTTGTGGCGTTTCCACTGGGTAAGGGTGTGTCCCATAAAACAGGTCCCATTCCTATAGAATCGAAACCGACCAATTCATCAATTAGGGAAGACTGAGAAAATAATGATCATATTAATGAATGTTCAAATCTTAATTTATTGGATTCCATCCATTGCACTTCCATCATCCGTATTTGAGAATCATTACATATTTTTAGAGCTTCCGTTCATCAATGAGAGTGAAAATGTTTATTGTATGTTATGGTTTGTGGCTATTGTTTTTGTCCATTTTACATACAAATTTCATTGTTTCATCTTTNCTATATCTCACATGCGAGTCACATTCCTCCACGTATGAGAACCTGAAATTTTCTAAGCGAAAACGCATAGGTTCATCAACCTTTATCAACATGCACTGCATTTCTGCTACTCTGTAACCTATTGTTGAATTTTTAGTGGAATTAGATAGAAATAAAGGAAGTAGAAAGAAACAGTAGATGATTTTGCTTAGAATAAGTAACATACAGCAAACGATGCAGAATCATTTTTCAAATTGAAAGTGCGCAATGTAAGCGTTGAATAATCACATCCAGTTGAAACTTCAAAAATAATTTACAAATTTTCAGGTCAATCGCACACGGTTATGCAATGAAATTCATCAAAGTTTAAATTACAACTAATATTGATTGAATACTTCTGTACGTGTGCAAGGCAAAACCAAAATTGAGATAAACAATGAAAGATGTGATCTGGTTTTTCAACATCTAACGAGCAATCTAGATTGGAACATCGAGAATTTCAACTGGAGCTGTAGTACTTCAAAACCCCTATGATTTGACATCCAAAGATTCTACCCAAAAATCGCTACTTTAGGAAGTTGTTTACACTTGTGTACAATGCAACGCTGATAGTGCAGAATAAAGCGCAGGTGGGCCACCCGTCTATTCTAAATCAACATTTCGTAAAGGCGAGCAAGCCAAACATTCATTCCATTTAAAGATTGAAATCCTGCATAACTCTGAGTTTCCAATTTTATCGGTGATATGTTATGAATAATGATGCTAAACAAGTTTGACTCTATAGCTTGAATTAAGTGAACGAGGGTACATAGAGCAAGCTGTTCATATTTGCCTGGTCATGGAGTACCTACCTTATGAGAGAAAAATGAAAAAAGTTAAGAAGTGTACGCAATGCATATAGAGTAGGCTGGAGGTATATTTTTTAATATCGAAGTAATATTATAATGTTATTCTAAATGCTAATTTATAACCTACCTGTTACTAAGTGTGGCTGATTGAAAAGGTCACACATGAAGTTATTGTTATAGCCTGAATTCTTCACATCAATTCATTAAATCAAATATCGCTCGTTTGCTGAGCAGGAAGAGTCTACAAAAAAAGCAGAAAGGAAAGTTTGGGATGTGGCAAACCGTTCTGATTGAAACATCGTTAAACTTGATCGAGTTATACCACACTCTTCTGATGCTTTACACTTTTAGTTATTGCCAAACATTTACCAAGATGAGAACTTGAGCTCAGCGATTGGATAACAGTAACTGATTCATTGTTAAAATGTAACTAGTCAATATAAAAGATTCTGGGCATGAAAGAGAAAATTATGCCACAGATTCCGTGTTTTCAGGCTAACATGCCAGATATAACCAGGTACAATCCACACCGAAAGTTATGCTCGTTGATATAGGTAGACACTGATTCAGAGGATTAAAAAACTTACTGATACCAATGTTACCAATATGATTTGATTGTGCAGGTTCTAATGCGTGTCCTATGCAAACATTGCATGTACCAGATAATCAAACGCATAAATTTTGCAATGTTAACAATCAAAATGTTTAATTTCTCTATAAATTTAAGTAACTTTAATTTAGAATAAATGATATTGATATCTGATGAACAATGTGCCTTAATTGTGGAAACGCACAGGTACGCTCGATGTTATCGGCAATACAGCAATGTGAATTAAAGACGATAAACAATGCTTAATGTTTGACTCATCATATGTATAGCATTATTGCGACGCAAAATGACGAACCCTCTTTGCACTGAAATCCTACACAAGACAAATTTTTCTAATTCCAGGGAGAGATGGGTGAACAGCATAGAGCGGCACCTAAGATTGATAGCTTTTTGCTCTATATCAGATAAACGTTAGATCACTAAACATGTTTCTCCAATTTGGCTTCTTGTGTCACACGTGCAAAATATTACACTGCTGATAGGAATTGCTTGATTGTATTTCTGGTCAGACTTGAACAATAGGTAATCGACAATCGATTCTGCGTTACAGCATTGCAACATTTATTGGCAAAATTAAAGTCATTACCTACATCAAAAATCAACAGTTATCTGCTATAGGTGGAAAGGGAACAGCTTCTGAGGTGTATTTTTTTCGTCCAGAAGGAAACTGGAATATTATTTCATATAAGTCAGGCGTATCATTTGGGCAATTTTGCGTTTCAATCTACACAGGTGGCAACTTTCGACTTTTGGTATGTTTTTCTGGACTGATCATAACGCGGCTACGGAAAGGAGTTCATGCTTAATAACTAATTACCCGTATAATCAAGCAAGTTCTGCTATAAAACATGGATAATGCTGTTGATGACAGTAAATATAGACTATAAAGGAGCATACAATGTATGAAAATTGACCAGAACAACCTCCATAATGGTGTAAACATTAGAAAAAATGCTGTTCGTTTTTGTATTTGAGGATTTGATCAATATGCGGGAAAAATCGCCTTTATATTGAATATCTTCAGAAATAAAAAAACATTTTCCAGAAACAGATTAGTGATCCCACAAGCGGAGCAAAGGAATACTTGGAATCCAGTATTAACTGCACTGAGTCTTTCGTTTGCTAGTGGAGGCCTTAAGATGCCCAGCCCATCTGTGTGAGCATTTAATATGAGCCTATGGAGGCGCGCCCGATCACAGATGTGAGGGCTGCAATTAGCATAGAAGCAATAATGCAGCAGAGCTCCAACGAGGCCATGTCGAGTTGCGCACTTCGGGATGCTCTAACGCGCAGTTTTGGCCTCACAATTAAGGAACGAGAAAACTTGATGCAATACTCGCACACTTCCCCCTGAGTTATGAAGCCGTCAAGTCATTACATAGCGTGTGCTATATTTTGAACGGAGTGCTTTCCCGGTACTAATTTTTTCCACATGGCTTGTTTTCCCACGTAAAGGTTTCCGCGTGACACCTCAAAATATTTGAAATATTTTCCAACTGTCGTTAACCAGGACGAAAAATTATTACAAGTGTCCTTAGACATCACAGTAAAATCTGAGCCAATCAAATGGTCCGTCAGCTCCACCCAGATTACCTGAATTGAATATGTTTTCACGTTTTCTTTGACTCATTCGTTTTCCCTCCATTTTACAATTTCTCAGGGCGGCCATACCCGGACTCATCATTTCTACCTCCCACGATCATCGCAACAAACAAAAGTGATTGGTTCAAGTTTCCTCTGCTAACCGGCCGTAACAGGTGAAGGAGTAATTTCACAGGCGTGTTAAATAATGGTTCTGAACCACTTCATATGAGTGCTTTCGATATATGAGTTACAGATGAAGACAGAACAGTCCTTGAGTAAGTTACTAGAAAAATAAAGAACGTATACAAAATATTTCAGTGACTCAAATGGACATAAGAGACCTATGAACTCCCAACTGTGTATAATCCAAATTTGAAAATTAATTAAGTGAACAATCCGTTTGATCTTAATAATACCAGTCTCACCGGACTCTGCTTTGTTTATGAGTTTAAATTCCTACTGAGGTACAAGCCCAGCTGCGCGTTTTACACCTCTAGCTAAGCCCTGGGGATTTGTCTCAAGCATAAAAGAACAAAAAGGTGCTCCAAAGAAGTAATACGATGTGGCAGCAGAGAGGTAACCTCCCTGTATGTTATGCTGAGAAATAGCTTCAGTAGAGGAGTTAAGAATCGAACCAAAACAGTGTTATGCTTGTAAATTAATTTATTATAACTTCCATTATTGTGACAACTTTATGATCCACCTTCAGTTTCTATGCAGTGACGAAGCGTAAAGTGGCTTCATGCATGAGGAAAAAGTAACAATAGGAGCAGTTAAGCTAGGGCAAGTTGATGAACATTGATGTTTGAATCTAGGAGCTTCTTGATCATGTAACGAAAAGCTAATGAAATAAATCTGATTACCTTGTCGAAAACTACTAGGCTATCTGGGGTAAGCCAAAGGTTAAGGATGACCCTGTCACATGTCAAGTTTAACCATAATTCTATCTCTTAGTGGTAAATTCCATAATGGAGTATGATCGCATTTTAAAGGAGCACAAAAACACATGCAGAACTAATACAGATGGAGGAAAAGAGGGTGAGCGTCAGTAGAATATAAATGTTAGAATGCTATAATCAAAGGATGGCGAGCTTGGGGCGAGAGTCGGGCGTCCATTATCTGGGGGGTTAACATTGCATCGTCCTAGAAGGCCAGGTAAATCTTTTCCATAAATTAATCAGGAATTTAAACAAAGTGTTTTATGCAGTGGAGAAGCTCGAAATTCTAGGCTATTTTGTTAAAAATGAAATTCCAACAACGTTTACTTGCAGTTTCTCACTCATCGGCGGTCTTCTTGCCAGCTACTGATTTTTTTTGGCAGGCAAGAAAACCTCAAGCATGCTCATTAAGATTGCCCAAATACGTGGATCAAACGGACTAAAATTTAACACCAGTTATTTCGAAGACTAATAAGCTTTGTAAACTACCCTTCATTCTACATTATATATAAGGACTTACCAAAATTGTAGAATATTCTATTCTACTCTCATTTTATCGTCGACTATCATTCCATCAACGTAACAAAAGTTGTCTGATTGATTTGCACAGCCTGTCATATTCATCTTCATTGAGCCCAATAAACAGAATTGAAATATTGGGATCTTCAGAAAGTTCGTGCCAATTTTTAGTCGCTCAACTTTCGACTTTTTTTAGCACATGATTGAATCCGGAAAATAAGATTTGACTACATCTCTGTTTAGAACACTGTTCAAACTATCTTTTCGTGGAAAAAAGTTTGAGACCCAATAAACTGGGTTAATTCTTCAACCCTCAAATGGAAGATTCAAAATTTATTTACTGCACTCGATGCTTTTCTATTTCCGTAAAAAAAATGTCTCACAGACAACCAAATAAGTATGCGCGGTTTTCTGTGATGATTCTTAATCCGAAAGAACTGTACGGAAGTGGTTCTAGAAGTTCTGAACTGGAGGTTGTAGCCTTATTGATGAAGAGCAATAAGGCAGAGCATCCCCTACAGATGATGACCATATCAAGACATTCAATAAGAATAACCCACATTGCAAATCTCGAGACTTGACCGAAAGCCTTCACCTATCAAAATACGCCGTTCATGGGCACCTGGTAAAGCTTGGGTTCAAATCACTACGTTGTTTGGGTGCGAGAAGACTTGGATAAGAAGAACCTCTTGGATCGCACTCCAATCTATGATTTACTTGCAATACAGAATGAAAATACACCTTATTTCAAACAAATTGTGACAAGAGATAAGAAATGGATTGTTAACTGAATTGTTCAAAGGAAACGATCTTGGAGTAAGAGACTTGAGCCTCCCTAGCTTAGCCGTCCCAAAAGTGAGTCATCACACTAAGAAAGTTATTCTTTGTGTCTTGTGGGATTGGAAAGGAATTCTGCACCATGAGCTTCTCCCTAGTGACCAGAGAATTAATTCCGAGAAATACTCTCTCGCAACTGGTTGCGTTAAAAGCGGCAATTCATGAAAAACGTCCAGAATTGGCAAACAGGAAAATTGTTTTCCATCAGGATAATGTAAGACCACATATTCCTTTTGAAACCAAAAACAAATTACTGCAGCTTGGCTGGGATGAGTTACTTCACCCTCCTTATTCACTAGATGTTGCTCCTTCGGATTTCCCAAGATTCAAGTTTTTGTAGAATAGTCATAGCGGTAAAAATTTCTTAATGGATGATGTAAAAAATATTTTGATGAATTTTTAGCTATGAAACCCTTGTACTTCTGAGAAGAGGGCATTGTCTAGTTGAAGGGAAGATCGAGGAACATTATGCAATAAAATGGTGTTGGGGGTCTCGATAGGTGAAGGATAAGAAAAATGCAGTGACTTGTATTTTGGTCGCACGTTAGCGGCCTGAGCCTCTGGCAGCTTTGCCTGGCCTAAAAATAGATTTGGTATTGGCAAGGGGGTCTTTGCCCCGGACGACCGTCTGGTCGGAGATGTTCCCCCGCACGAGCCACACTGCGACTGCTACCTTTAACACATTGACCGCGAGACGAGCTACCGGTGGGTCGTTTTGCCTAGGAAAATAATATCATAGCAGTCAACGTGTTAAGGTGGGAAGGTAGTCAGAGCTCTAGTGGGTCCACTAAGGCTCGAGCAAGCGTCGTCGAGTTGCAACGGCTTGCCGGGTGAGACCCGATAAAGCTGCCGACGCCGTGGTTAGTCCGCTAAGGCCGGAGCCAAACAGCGGCAGTAGGTCTACCCGCTATAGAACTGAGACACTTTTCTCTTCGAATCAGACTGCGGTAGTGCTCACTATGCTCACGAAGAGTGCTGTCAGCCCCGTATTTAGTCCGTTAAGACTTGCTTCAAGTGCCAGCACAAGGCGACCTGAAAAAAATAAGACCTGGGAGTGCTGCCTTCGCCATAGGTAGTCCGTTAAGGTCAGAGCCAAACTGCGGCAGCGGTCATATCCCGACAAATCACCTCAGAGACGTAATTCGTCCCTTAGGATTACTTAGGTAACAGGCCAGCAGTTTTTGGAACAACCATTGATTGAAGCTCGGGTGCAGTGGCTATTTTAGAATACAGTTACATATGCAAAACTTTCAAATAAATTTACATAAACTCGGTAAATTAATCCGTACAGAACACGTATTAAAAACACAAAATTATAACCTTAAAATCTCCAATATAAAGAAAGTAGAAATGAAAATAGTCGCGAAAATAGTGAACAAATTGATATCAATATCACACGTTTGAGGGGTAACTTGTCTAAAAATACTCACAGTTTAAAGCTAAGATCTAAAGAAAACCAGGCTAAGGAATACAAGTAGAGGTTAATATAAACTTAGTTTAGGAGCGAAAATCTGGCGCGTCCTGACAAATGGGTCATATTTCGTGAATAAATAAGTGATGACTTAAATGTATTGACCTTTTTCTTTATTTCAGGAATCAGCACGAACTTTCCGGACATCCCAATACAGATTAGTCAAAAGTGAAAGCTCAACGTAGTTCACCCATGACTGGCAAGGCAGATGATAATGAAAATCACCAACAACTATTCGACCCATTTGGCGGTTGCACACTTCGTCACCCATTTGGCGTTTGCGCACTTCGTCGGAGCAGCCTACTCATAGGCTAAATAATGAACTTTCAAGTTGTTTGTCTAAGTGTTGATATTTCTCTAACTTTTATCAGGTTACTGATGTTGATTCAGTAATCCGTAATCAGTAATACTGATTGTTAGTGGCAACTACCTATCATACATAATATCGTGCATGTCAATAATTTAAAATCCTGAAGGGTTAAGAAGACTCTGAGTACTGATTTTCAATCTGCATTCTTGATTTTGTCGTCAACATTCGATTATACCATATTAGATAAGTTGTTGTCGGCCAGTGATTCTGTACAAGTATACGGCAGGAAACTCGCACTTGAACAAAAAACACTAAGAAATAGTTTTTGATACGTAGACTTCATTGTCTGTCGTAACCCAATACCCAAATGAATATCAAAGACTTGTCGCCGGTGAATAACGGACGAGAAGGTCGATTGCGGACATATTGAGAGTGAAGTGGTCGTCAACGCCCTCGAGGAGCTCATATTTGTGAACGGCCAAACGCGGTCGTAATATTCGATGTTGCCCTATCAGATGGAGGCTGTGAAACTTGGAGTGGGATATGACAGCTATTTTTAAGAACAAGGATCTGAAAAATACGGCCGAATACGTATTTATTGATGAAACTGAGCACGATAGTAGCAAACCCCCATGTTTGAATTTTATTTCAGAAGACAATGAGTGAAGTTGAACAAGTTTTAGGACAATTTAGTGAAAATTACTGGAAATTTTACTAAAGTTCGTTCACAAATATTCCGAGAAAGACATTGATACACGAGATAGTAATATAAATGTAAAAATGTCATCTCGTCAGGTGGGTTCATTTAAAGATCTAAATAACGTGTTAAATATTTATATAATCTCACGCTCAAAATTATAGTTAGTACACCCCAAGCTGCAATTGATGTTGTTTTAGAGAATTTTAATATGTATTTAGTGATGCTGGATTTATAACTGAGGACGATATCGCACAAAAATTTACTTATCTGGCTGACTGTATTTTGAAACTTAGTACTTAAAATGCTCAAATAATAATGTTTATACTTTGGCGAAAATTATAAATTATTCACTTCAATTTGATTCTTGATGATTGAGTGGTACATTGAAAATCTATTGTTTAGAAAAATAACACAAACCTAATCATAAAACAAACAACACAAACCCTAAAAATCGAATGTTTAAAATCATTGAAACATAAGACGTTTTAGATCCTGACGCATTTATCTTTTGAGTCTGAAATACTGAATGGTTTAGAAGCGAATGTTTGAGTAATATTCCTTATTAGCATAAAATCATATCTATAGTTTAACTGTTAAGTAGTGGTAGAGAAATAAGTTCAAATTACTAACTGCTCCTCTAGGAGGTGAGTTGCTTTTTTCAAACTTACCCCATCTCGTTCTCGGATTTTAATCAAAATCCTCCTATCTTTCAAATACTATACAAGAAGATTGAATTCTTATACCTACTTCAAAGTTATGAATATACTTTCAAGACCAATTCATTAGCTCTCAACCTGAAAAAAAGAACAAATATTTTATGCGTTGTCTATGAATATACTTCTCTCGAAGAAATGCCAATATATTCCATCAAAAGCGCATGAACATACTCTCCTTCAGATGAAAAACCGAAATTCATGACAATTTCAAGCGCAGCTGTGTCTTGTATCAAACCACGCGTGATCACAGCGAGTAATCTTACATTCCCTATTAAAAATCATGGACATATCGCCGGTGGATTAGGGAAGACACGGTCGATTAGGGATGAATTAAAGGTGATTCAGCCGTCTCGGCCTCAAAACGCTTCCGTCTCGCTTATATTTGCGCATGGCCGAACAATGACGTAATATTCGAAGATAGGCGTCTGAGAATTGCGGTCGAGAATCTATAGGTTGTTTAAGGCCGTAATATCGGAGGACGGCAAGCCGTGGTTTAAGGCCTTATATTCATTGGTGAATCTTGGCCGTGCAATGGACGGACACCTTTCATTAAACTTGACTTCATGATTGCTTTGCGCGACGCTGATCCAGTTTTGAAACAATATCCCCATCCCACTGTCACGACGCTCAGTTCATCCTTGGTTCGAAGGAATAATCTGGCCTTATGCGGGTAAAAAACAATAATACAAATATCAATGATAACTTGAAGATGAAAAATGCGGTTATTAAAGTTAAGTTTTATGAATGAAGATCAATTACCTGCACAATATAAAAAGGTAGATGAAGACTAGAAAAAAATATTGACCATAGTTATACGAATAGTCGGAGTACGTTCCGATCGAGGAGGAGGCGCGTGAGAATGTAATGCATACCAAGAAACATAAGCCATAATAAATAATACGCGATAAATAATAGAACAAAGTATTGCTCGCATCGTTAATATAACAGCGCTCGTGACTGACATGATGCTTTCCAGCGGCAACGACATACAATACAACAGGCAAGAGACGAGTGCGTGCTGCGCCTCAATCGCTACGGCCAACGATCCAATCAGCGTAGATCCAACCATGAACATTTAGAGACATTTTGAATGTTCTCGTACGTCTCGGTGTACATCTTCACACCCCCTCTGAAAAATCAGGAAATTTTCGTTCATGCTCGTAAACAAGTGTCCACGACAGGATACCTTAGCATCAAATGTTTAAAGATTTGTGAACATATCTCTCTTCCTGGTAAGTTAGTTTCGCATGAGCAAATACGTGTTAATTCTATGTTCCATATTTCGGCAATTATAATTGCTAGATAATTTATTTACTTTTTAAGAAAACGGAAATGATTTTACTGGCTACAATGTTCACCAATGTTAAATACTAAGCATGAAGCACGTCATTTTAACTATCGTAAAATGTTATTTTCTACGTAACTGTCTTGGATTAAGACGAGGTAGCGAAATTGACTTAATGTGACCAAACGACATGAATGCATACATTATGTGATTATGAAAAAGTGAAAAATTTAAAGTTTTTGAAAAATTATAAGCATAGGTAAATAAAGTTACTTCCCTTACATCGTTTCTACG
>VOMN01078847.1:0-20793 GCA_014899125.1 Orchestia grillus | reverse complement strand
ATTCTTTGGGAATGAGGTCCTCCCGATAATACGTAAGGACCCAGAAATCTTTATTTCGATGAGAATTGGGCTCCCCGTGACCTGCTCTTGCATTTCAGGGCCCAAGTCGTTCAGAAAACCGTTTTGCATTAAGTATCACAAGAAGAAATCCTAGTAAAATTTATCTCTATCGCAGTTGATTTGTTAAAGCCTTTTGACGACGGTTCTCGGTATGAAAATTTCAAAAGCAATACTCTATAATAAGGATATTGCATCTTATGACTGGGCTCTGGTAAATCTCTTTCATTTATATATTCTGGAATTAAATGTATTTTCAGGTCTGATTTCATGTTGTTTGAATCTGTAGAAATTTGAAACTTAAAATTGAGACGTGTAACTTACACAACTAAGTACGTGCCCGTGCCGCTTGTTTCAAGCCGCCGGATTTTCAAGGACTTCATTTGTTGGCTTTGCTAATTTTTCTTCAAATGTTTTTCTGCAAAACTCTAGGACGCTCCCACTGTTTAATTAAACATGAAAGAGAGTAAAAAGGTATAAGGTCAAAGCTTTGACTCGTAACCTTTCATATTTACTCAACAGTTAACAGTGCATCATTAAAGAAAAGGAATATTGAAAACTTTCCATTTCCCTTTTACATAGATACATTTAGTCTTCTTCATGACACAAATTCTCGTGAATTTTAATACTTCTCAGTGTGCAGTTCAGACACGAAGCAACTAGCACCGGATTACTCAAATCCGGTCATAAAAGAAAAAATTGTAATGCTCAGTTGAGCTTAACAACCAAAAATTTCCACTTTATGATAAAAAAAATTACTTTACGCCTTGTTCTTGAGACTTTCACGCAAGGCGATATGTTCACACACTGATAAGAATTTTTACATACTAATTTCACTTATTTCCACGCGTCTGCTGGCAGTTGCTGGGTTTACGGCAGCTCTACCAGGGGGACAGGACGCTGCCGAAAACCAAAATGGCAAACAATTATCGGCCCGTTCGAGCCTTGCACCACCGCACCGTGCGCACCAACATAGACTTCACCAACGACTACAGGCAAAAGGAATGTCCTTCCATGCACCGAGAAATGTTTTACGCAGGTAATTATTTACTGAAGCGTGTATTTTGTTAAAGAAATTGTTCAGAAAATGGTTTTCCGCAAGGAATAGTTTGTTCAAGTGTGTATTTTGTTAGAGACTTTGCCCCGATAAATGTTTTACGCAGGTTATAGTTCACTGAAGCGTGCATTTCGTTCGAGACATTACACCGAGAATGGTTTTACAGGAAATTATTCACCAAAATGCATATTTCATTGAATGGAATTGAGCCAGCAAATGTCTTACGCATAACTTGAAGTGAACATTTCGTTGAGACGAGTGTGTGGAACGCACAGAATGGGTCCACAACACAGAGCCAAAGAGCTCTTGAGTTGCCACCAAAGTTACGAGTGTGTTGGTTAAAAAATGAAGTAGCGCGTAGAGTCTGCTCGTAAAAGTCAAATTTTGGCTATATGAATGAAAGAAAAGCCAGTCCGTACTTCGAGGCTTCTTTTGCAAATGTTGATATTCATTTACCGATTCAACAAAATTGTTATCAATCAAGAATTAATTCAAACCGAATGTTAAACATACAGTAATTACAAACTCTTAGTTATGAAATGAAGCGAAAATGCCCAATTAAGGAGTTTTTAATTTCAAAGTGACGTTGATTTTAAATTTTAAAAATTGTGTTGCTGAAAGGAAAGTGAGCGAGTAGTCGGAATCTTCAACGCTGGCCTGCATAATTTTATGTAGAAACTCAATTAGAATTTTGTAACGTTTTTTGACTAAACGTACAACTTTCGTGCTTTTAATAATAATAGCTTTATTAGAGTAAAAACAAACACCAATGCAAGGTATTGAATAAGTCTTGCACTCTGCGCTGCCGAGATGCGGCAGTCTGGAAAGGAAGCTACGAATAACGCCTGCATAATTACTAGTCAATCAAAAGCCGCGGCAGTTATTAAACAAACTTTTACTACGCTAGAACTGAATTCATAATTACTAGTTATCTGAAAGTTGCATGAAGTTAATAAGGAAATGCTTCAGCAAAGAAATAATCCTGAATGTAGGCTGCCCGATTAGGAAGTCGAGCTCAGAAAATAAGAAGTTTTCTGTTCTTTTTGCGTCAACGTAAAATTGAGTGAGAAATTTAGCAAACAAACATGCAAACTCCCCAAGCATATTTATCATTACTGCTATTTTTGTATGATATTCATTGGTGTATTTTTGTTATCTATCATTATGAATAAGTGTTTTTAATCTTTGTTATTGTCATTTTCATCAGATTCAGTAACGTCATTAATATCAAGACGTCATCATGAGCATATGCCGATTCAAGTTTCGGATAGAAACTGTACTAGAGGGAGAAAGAAATGTCACAATCCTAACAGAAATTTGGCGTTGGTATTCATCATACTCATAAACAATGAATTTTAATACCAAATCATTTATCATATTTACTTATTACTTCCGAGGGTAACTTACGCAAGTGGTAGAAATTGCATCTAAGTAATTCATGCTTGACTATTTAGGGGCGACTTACAATGAGTTCCGAATCTTGCCTTGATCGGAGTCGTGATCAATACTCATTAATGGTGCCCATAAATCGCCATTTTGAAGTGACTGAATGTTTAGTCCCGCACAATCAACTCTTAATCAATGCTCGCTGGAGTTGCTCTTATTTTGAAGCATTTCTACTGCAGGAAAATGCCGGCTTGTATTTATGGCACTTGTGAATAAGAGGCCGTTACCTCGAGAACAACCTTTGTTTCTGCTGTGATCCTGATCCGAAGCCGCTCAAAAGCTAGTTGCAGTTTTTCGCTGACACTGCACCACGTGTGATTCGTGCATGTGTGAGTTGGAGCCACAATTTACCCCAACATCTTGATACACCGCGACCGTAATGGTTTGGTAAAGCCTACAAACCTGTCGTGTCGTAAAATCCACGCTAGCCTCTATCTCAGTCTACAAGATTGTCATTTATTTGTAAGGCATAATTTGTACCACTATCAGCTCAGTCGTCAATACATATATAGCTGAAAAATAGCTTGACATCCTGTTGCTAAAATTAGCAAGAATGTCAAGTAAAGACTTATTATCGTATTAATTGCATTACCTAATATACTTAGAGTTTCAGTCCCAAGAAACACACTGATCTAAAACATCATTCGGACGAACTACAGCAATGTCTTTGGTTATGAGCAAATATTTACACTGATATTACATAAGAAGTGAGATGGACGCAGCCACTTGCCTCGGGCTCAAAAATACCAGGCTACAGAATTTTACTCCTGTCTTGTTCCAGGGTTGAAATCGTAACTTCCCATTTCTTTGTGGCAATGCAAATGAAGTAAAAATAATCACTCTTATGCTATGAGTTTGTTGTTTTGGTCACGTCAAAGAGATTTCAAGTTTACCTTTCCTCAATACAGAACAAATAAAAAAATACAAATATAATATAAAAGCCCAGTTTTATAGAAACGATGTACATCTTTTCCTATTGTTTTCCTATAAAAGGAGTTCAGAAATAACACCTAATTGCTAGGAACAGAAATCATGCTACCTAGTGTAATTCATCGGTGACAGAAACAACCCCAGTCCGTAAAGACAGTTCCTGCTCCACTTCGCACACTAGTGAAGAGAGCTAAGCACGCTCGAGTGCTGGTGAAAAGACTGATTTGTTAAACGTAGAGTGCGACGCCTCGTATCGACTGGACGTTTTGTCTGTGAACCAAGAAGGAGACGCGAGCGAGTGACGCTTCTGCGTAATGGTGACTAGACCTTCACAACGGAGGAGTGATGAGGCTCGTCATCTGCAAGTCATGTTATTCTTCAGGAATTTATTTTTAAACGATACAAGTACCTCTCGTTCAAAACTGTTATTCTGTAGAATGGGAAGAAACTTAGCCGGACACGTAATCATTTTGATCTCTGTACAGTGTACAGTGATCTTCGTATAGTGATCTCTATACAGTGATTGATGAGCCGAAAAGCTCGAGTGGCTTTTAGGACTACATCGTTTCTAAGAACCGAAAAATTAAAGCTCTTGATGGCTAAGCTCAGATAATTTGCCTAGAAGCGATCATGCTACCGACAGGATAACGGTTTTTCACGTACGAATTGTCCGAGGTTGTGGCTCGGCACCTAACCTACACCTACATTAAGTCTTGGCTCGTTTACGTTTCTTCACCGAAACCCCGAGAGGGTCGTGGCGAGATAGCGGTTCGTTGCAGAGCGCTGGAAGAATTTTCGTAAATCTGCGGAGCAGTCTCGCCGGTCGCCCTAATAGCGCCATGATAGTAAGAAGACAGATGATGGGTATTAGGCTTTCTTCCTGCCCATGACAGATGAAGGGTATCAGGTAGCCTCACCGGGCACGGGATGATCTGCCTTGAAGAGGTAAAGCGCCAATGGCACAGGCTCCAGCTCCTGACAAATGGTCTCTCTGGATTTGGGGCAAACCGACCCCGACAAGGCAGAATTCTTCAGAATAATGCCACCTAATTGCGGTCTTTCTCGCTCGTTCTCTACAGTTTTCCTTCGTTATTCTGAACAATATAGTCTAATTGCGGTGCTTCTTTCTTGGTTTTCAGTTCTTTTTTTGTCTGTTCTAGGAGATTCCGTTTAATTGTAGTGTTTATGTAGCTTTAATTCGCGTTTTCTTCAGTTTAATTGCTGCTCAGAAGAGCCATTATTTTCATTTTTTGTCGTTTTTATTCTAACTCTCCATCTTTCTCTGTTTTTCTCTCGTTCTTATTTTACAGCACGTTGAACTCAGACTTATGCAAGAATGAAAGGTCGCTTGAGTGAAGGAGTAGCAAAAATACTGAAAAAATAAGAATGATTGGAAGGCAAGTATGACAGATCACAAGAATATATGTAGAGATGATAAGTATGAAGACCACGTGATGATTGCCTTCACTAGTGCGGAACGTGAAGACTGTCTTCAATTATGCGCTATATGAAGGTTGCTTTCACTTGTGCGGTACGTGAAGTGTGTCTTCAATTATGCTCTAACTATAGTGTGTCTTCAATTGTGTGGTTCGTGAAAATGTCTTCAATTGTGCGGTTCGTGAAGAGTGTTTTCAATTGTGCGGTTCGTGAGGAGTGTCGTCAATTGTGCGGTTCGTGAAGAGTGTCGTCAATTGTGCGGTTCGTGCAGGCAACCTTCATACAGCGCATAATTGAAGACACTCTTCAGGTACCGCACAATTCCCAACACTGGAATGCAAAAGTCGCAGTGCCGGTGCGGCCGTTTAGTGTTTTTCTGTTTCCGTTGTTCTGCGGAATGTTATTAGTTCGTGCCAAGAGAATATTCGGGCCACGTCAATATTCATGCAAAGTGAATATTCGGGCCACGTCAATATTCATGCCAAGTGAATATTCGGCCAAGGGAATATTCGGCTAAGTGAATATTCGTTAGCTTCTCTTACAGTTTTTCACGTGGACATCGCGTCCCTCACCCTGATCATAACACAGCATCTCTTGCTATTTGTGTACAAACATTTTATTCATATTTTATCGTTCAGAAACTACACATAAACCGACCACATACATATAGGCACACATAAATATTTATTCACGCGTACGAACACACGTTGATCTGCTTGCAATCCGTGCAGTCGCTTGTTAGCATCCCGTTAATTGAAGGTCGACGCCTGCTTTTTTATGATCCCTGCATCTCAGTTTCTTCGAGGAAACCAACGGATATTTTCTATTTCTATTGTTAATTCCATTCACTCACCGTAAAAATGAGCTTGAACTCCGCAGCAAAGCAATTATTTTCCATGGATAAAATTGCTTTCAAACTTCGATGCACACACTCATGCAACGGCTTCAAAGACTATTCATTTTAATCCAGAATCGTAAGTTGTATACCTGGAGAAATGCTTCATTGCAAAATCAACTTCTGCTCTAGTGAAGAACATTTCTCGTGTTGTTCTGCAAAGTTCTGTGTTTTCAGTGAGCGCGTGGCTACTATAAATACTTCATAAAGACAAGAGATGTTAAATAGAGAAAGTATGTATCTCGTTAGAGAACAGGAGTTAAAGATAACAATTGCTTCAGTCGTTGATAACTCGCAGTCTTTTAATTTCTAAATTTGTTTCTCGAAACCGCTGGGCTTGTTAGAAACAAAACGTATGGGGTTCTGCTTCCAGATGTCCCAGAACCTTCAAGGAGCCTGTGTTTTTGGCGATAAGCGCCATCCATATTTGTTTACTGTAGCAGGCCGTAATTTGGTGGCGGGGCCGCGGTAGTTGGGCCCTTGTACCATAATTTGCCTATGGTCCAGCGGCAGCATGTGTCCGGAAAGAGACGGATTACCAAAGTTAGGCGGACCAACCTAGTAGCTGGGTCGGCGAAGTCAACTACTTGTAGCTGTAGACTCCAAAATGCTAAGCCTGTCAATCAAACTTGCTGGGTAATTTGAGCAATTCTCCTCAATTCATGGACGCAAGCAAAGCTGGACCTCCCTCCGCAAGTTTCCTGATGAAAAAGAGCGGCAAGTTCTTCCAAAAAAGTTTTCGAAAAATATAAACAAGAGAATGGGCAGCATTTAGACTTTCTGCGAAGATACAGTTGGACAACAAACATTCAAGGAAATAATACGACAGGAATAAACTGTGTTTGTTTCAGAAAGTTTCCATATTTCACACTGCTCCGAGTTTGGAACATTTTTCCCGTGCGTTGGTGCACACTCGGCATGCCGTCTCGGCTGAGAATGGGCACAACTTTACATAAAAATATCAATTATCTCACTAAAACAAAGAGAAGTATTTCCAGTGGTCCGACATTTAAATTTTAGAATAATTTCAGACGCAGCATAAGTATCGGTATACCCGACGCAAGAATGGCAGTTTGTCACCAACACCTAGAGTCACGGGCGGGGGGTTATGTGTGCCAGACGTGTGTGTAACATGCAGGGCCACATCGGCAGTTCCCCCACACAGGATCTAGATTAGTTTATTATTACTTCTACTACTACACCACTACTTCTGCTGCTGCTATTAAGCTACTACTACTTCTAATATTACTATACTACTCTACGACTACTACTATTACTGTTGCTACTAATACAAGTACTTCTACTACTACTACTTTTCTCCTAGTGCTACATTTACCATTGCTATCATGGTTTGATGGTCCTAATGCTGGCATTTTGGATTACTACTACTGATGCTACTATTGATGGCTTACTACCGTTGGTGCTACTACTACATGATGATTTCTTACTAGCTTGGTTTGCTACGTAATCCTTTTTCTATGGTGCAATAATTCATTATTTCTACTATAGTGTCTTTCAACGACTTCCATAGTGGTTCACCACGATAATTAGTTAGCTATTTTCTCTCAAGTTTGTAACATACTCAAACACGATCATGGTAATCATTTTCCATACAAGAGTATTGCAAAAAGCACGCTGTACGAACCGTTGTGCACTTTGAGTGCACGGATGGGTGCATCAAACTCAGGCCGCTCTTGTCCGTGCTCAAGCTTCTAAAATTTGGCTTCTTGCTTCAGTGAATGTGCTGGAATAATTACTTTACCCCAATGTTGGGATTGACATGGAAACAAAAGAGAAATTAATCAGCGGGAAAGCCCTGAAATATCGCATCCGTGCCTTAAAGTATGTCGTGATGGGATTACGACAGAAAAATCGTTGCATAAGAGGAGTTTCAGCGGTGCGGTCGCCTGCTCACTCTGGAGAGAATTACTCGCTGATATTTCGAAGTTTACTTCCCTGAACCTTTTGCAGATGTGCAGCGATACAATTTTGTATTCCTTTAGCTTCAAAAAATTTAATGCGAATTCGATTTATGGGAGACTTTTACAGTTCATTTTATTCGCGTATTTCATCAAAGACCCCAACAGTGCTTGGAGTTTCGAAGTATTTCGGAAAATTCGTTTCCCAATAAAGTTCTCTTGAATTTAATATGGTACGGGCAGCAAATCTTTACAGATATTCTGGGCCAAAGATATTCAACAATTACTTAATAAAATAACATTGAACATGAGATGCCCACACCTTTGGCACAAAAAAACAAAAAAGAATCAAATTTCGAATTGTGTCTTCGATAAACATGTTAGAGATATATCTGATTTGTGAAATGAACCTTAAAAGTATTTCAGTTTAACGTTTAGAGTCTGGGATTATTCTTAACATAATGCATAGAACAAAGAAAAAATACTTTGCCCAAAACTGATGCCAAAAGGGGCATTTCTTTCTCCATCACCTTCTTTGCTGCAAATATTTGGAATGAAAACTTCATTTATGATTGGCTTCTATGACAAAAAATTCGTCTCCACATACTAATATGGAAAAAGACTTTCACGAGCGGAAATAATGGCGGCAATTCTGCGCTGGATTGAGTCTACGAATGTCGTAATTTACACCCGGCTGATTTTAAACCACTCTTGCATCACCTGATCTCACGGTGCGGCCGCAGTACGTGGACGATCCTCTTGACGTCCAACTTGTCGTTCTAGACTCGCAGAAAAAATTTTTGTTCATTTCTGGGGACTTAGTTGTTCTATCTAAATGCCGGACACGTCCTGAGTGACAGTCATACCAATTAATGACAGTTCCAGCCCGACGCACCGGCAGTTTTCATCCTGAAAGATTGGTAAAGCAACAAGCCTTTCTTCATTCAGACATTATGCAAATGATGAACCTTCGTTACTTAGCTGCTGAATGCAGCCATGCTGGTCCGGTTTGACGAACGCCTCAACTAAAGGACTCACTTCTGTGTAGTTGAAACAGCTCGGAAGCATGACACACCCTCCTCCATGCGAGACTCGGAAAAACAATTGGTGACTAATTTTTTGTCCGGGGTGCTTTCTCACGCCACCAGAAGTATGAAAAAGTTTGCTATGAACGATTATTTGGCATGATGGAAATTTAAATGCTTGAAATAAATTTTGATTATGTATTAAATGAACCATTCATCAATTAAATATAGAGGATGAATGATGTTATTATTTTAATTAATTCCCGTATGTGTGTCGTGATAAACATATCAAAGTTTTAAAGCGTACAAAAGGCACAGAGTATGATACCTACGAGTACGAGTACACTCTACACAGCTGCACATGGATAAGTTATTCATACGATCTCGCTACACAATTTGGCTGAAGTATAATGTACAACTTAAACTCCATGCGTGGCGCATCCTCTTCTGAAAGCCACGAGTTTCAAAGCTTCAGTAAATGATACACAAGCAGCACAGAGAGGTTATAATATCAGTTCGTGCAGATTGGTCCCCCGAAAAGGGCAATAAAAGTCGGCGGCCATATGACGGCTTAAGCCAATCCCTTCGTTATCGAAGCAGAAACTTGCGCACTTAAAAGCGCATGGCTGAGCCGAGAGCTCGTTTTTATTATTTCTCCAATTTTCAAAACATAATTGGAAAAGCCGCTCGCATTGCCAGAATTCTCCCAAAAAACGATTGGTATTCAGGCCGAAGATGCTGCCGGCCTGTCAATGGCTGCAGAGCAACAAAGCCCGCCTGTTTCGTCGCTCAAGTTCTCGCCCAAGTTGTGCAGTTCGCCAAGAATTGGTGTTTGTGATAAAACTCGGTGGGTTTTGCCGGCACAGTCGCGTGTTCCAGTGCCAGCAATACTTTGAAATACTTGAGGAAAACATTTAGTGTAGGCTTTATATGCGTTGGTTAGCTTGAAATTTTGGGCAGGCAACATCGACCGAAGTTGGCCTGTGCTGAGAGACGCAATGAACATTTTGCAAATTTGGGAGCCACGCGACATCGATGAGAGACGCAGCCTTGCATGGCAGAACGTTGTCATGATTTCTATTATGATTTCTATTTTTAAGGGAAAACATGTCGTGAGCTTGCTGAAAACTCACCATTTTCGTTCAATGCCATTTTTTGTACCAGGTTTATTCAATTGTATCACATTTTCAAAAGTAACATAGTTTCCGTACTACACAACTAAACTTCTGTTCATTTTTAGAAGTACTTATCAGGTCTCTCCTCCACGCAAGAGAAACGCGTTTAAATTGAAATGAAATTCTAATCATATTTTCTGCTTTCAAAGTCCACGGGGAGCTGAATAATTCATCAGAAAACGAGGACTCGAAGAACGGACGTACTTAAATACTTTAAAAAATTACGAAATTTGTTGATAGCAAAATTCAAATAGAGAATTTCACGTACTTTTTTATTTTATAAATAAAAAATGTTTCCCATGAAAATTTAATGACTGAAATTACGTAATTTAGTTGATCCTAGGGTAAATTTTTATCTTAAGATTATTTTTTACTCAGATCAAAATTTGTACGTTCAAAACTTTAGGTTCTTTGGTTTGGAAATATTTTCTTTAAATAAATGAAATACCCGTCCCAAAATTTCACTCACCTAAAATTTTAACTGAGTTAAACGACTTTCATGTCCATTATGAATTTTGACATAAAATCAAGAGTTTCAGCTCTATATCGGAATCTGCACATATGATTCAAATTTTATATTACACACAGAGCATATTTCATGGGTAACAGACCATATTTCACAGTTTTATTATTTCAAAATACTTAATGATCTATTGGTTCTCATTTCAAACGTACATTTTTACACAGATTATTCTAACAGTAAGGGAAGTTTTCAAGTACTCCTGAACGTATCACAAAGGAAAACAACCCCAGTCTCACACGTGGCTGAGTTTTTCAACCCCTAAAACTAACGAAAACGCTCTTTTTCTTTTCATCAATAAATGAACTTTTTTATTCTATGAAATTTTCGGAAACGCTTGTTTATCTCTACATCGATGAACTAACTTGACTTAATTCGTTGTTCTTTCTTATCATTGCAGCCCGGAAGTGGAAGCTATAGTGGTGGACTGACACCCAGTCAGCAGGCATCGTCGAGACGAGAGGTCTGGGCCCTGCGACCGCCCTCAGTTACGCGGTGTAGATGTTTTAGTTCTAAGCACGTGGAAGACAATAGAATATAGCGAATTGGTGACTTAGCAGCGCTGTTCTGCGGGGACCTCGATGAAATAAGAATGGTGTCACTCGCTATAAGCTCTCAGACTTTAGTGCCTAGAGAGACAGACTTGAGGCAAGTCGTGAATCGCAGCTCTTTAGCCTTCGGATTATGTTTTGAAACACGGCCATCTTAAAAACACTTAATTTAATCAAAATTCCCCGGATATTTGCATGAAAAAAACTGAATTTGAATTATAAGCGATAGAATTTTGGTCAATTGAAGCAACGTTAACGCACATTGATAAAATCAGCTTGCTGGATGGTTGGAAAGAACTAAACTACTCGACTACTGGACACGTTTCCAACTTTAAAAAAAAGGCTTAGAACGCCAGCCCCATTTACTACTGAAACACCGTCCTTCTTCCTACTCTGTACATATTATGTTAAGAATCGTGTGTTCTTCAATTGAAGTTTGTGAAAACGTAAATTAATCGAACTACGTTGATGCGCATAAGCCGTCAAGTGAGCTACGGAAACTTCTCCATTGTCGTTAACGTGAGAAAAACTGTGCTGATATCCCATTGAAAAAACAACCTTATTTTAAGCTTCATTTGATTTGCTCATCGAGGCATTGATTAATTATCTGCTGGAAATAGGTTTATCGAATTAATTTCTCTCGTTCAAATCTCAGAATAAAAAATAAATCCATAATTGAACATTTATAAATCCTGGATAGTTTCAGAATTATATGATAAAATAACGTCGTATTTTTGAATAATCCAAAAATGATTTAATTAAATCAATATTCCAACTTTTCAATACATTGATTCAATAAAAGCAATAGAGTATTTTAGCTTTCCGCATGAGTGTGTATCGAAACAAAGATCATACTTTATACTCGTCAAACGAAGTTTCTTGAACTTGACTCCCAAACTGAGTGGCAATTCTTCCGGAATTCAAAAAACTTTTCATTGCAAATCAAGACATCGAGCTCTTTCAACTTTAAAACTAATTTACAAAATCCAATTCAACTTTTGACGGTTACCAATACGAAAACAATTGTTTGAGAAACAAGCAGACGGCGACGACAGGCTACAGACTAGCGCCTCTGTTCGTGCGTCACAGCTACATATCTGCATACTTTAAGTTTTCATGTAAGGAGAACACTTATTTACGCATGCTTCCATTGGCAAAAGGTCACTTTTGGAACGGTCTGGAGACCCCTGCGCTCTAAAGCTATTTATTATGGCGTGTTGATTCACCCATGCATTCGAGAAAAGATTTATTGCAATCAACAAATTAATTCTATGAATAATTTGTTGAGAGTCGGCCATCCATGCTGCCAGCTCGAGGCGTGCTATTGTTCTCTTTTTAGCGAAGGCTTTCCTACATGGGCTGTGGGCTGTATATTTGTTGTGCGCAGCCCATGTATTCTGTGCAACACATGTGTTGTGTACATCGCATGAGCTGCGTCTGTTGAAGCACACGTGGCGCGTACTGTACATGTGTTGTGTGCAGCACATGCGTACTGTGCAGCACGCGTGTTACGTGCAGCGTATGTGTTGCAGAATTGTTTAAGAGAGGAATCGGCTTCAAAGGTCTTAATATCGTGGATTCTGACTCATATAAAAGGCTCCATTGCTTTGCTATACATTGAATTATTTAAGTTCTTGTGCTAAACTTGAGCTGCAATCTCTACGCTATAGCGTCCTAGACGAATATGACGCTCGTGTGGACGAGTGCATTGTAAGTGTATGAATAGCGCAACCCTTCAGTTTGTGTGAAGCCGTTGTCGGGGAAACACCGAACAAACCAAGAACACTAAGAAACCCAAAACTAAGGAAATTAAAGAACCGTACGTGCTGGAAATGCAGTAAATGCAGAGAAAGTGTTCCTGAGTTTTCGGTCTCTGGCAGTTGTCAAGCCATCGCAGCCTAACTATTTTTCTCGAGAATCTATAATTTTTGGCCATAATCATAATTATAATTTCTGGAGCTTGTTTATGAATTATTTTACGAATTTTTCTACATTGCAACGGAAAAATTGGTCTAGGGTAGGACGCGATACACTAAGGATGCAACATTTGGAGTGGGACTTCAACCGAACTGAAGCACTTAACGTCAACTAAATGTTTTCAGTTGTTTTTCACATACTTCTTTTCTTTCGTTCATTTGGTTTGTTTGCTACAGCACGCTGCGATAACATTGTAATTACATACTCGTGATTTGGTAAATAAAAAGCAAGTTTGGAAGCAACCAAGTTTGTTCAATACTTGCTGCTGCAACCTGGCTTCAAGCGCAGTACAAGAACGCTTGAAATGCTTGAAGTAAATAGTTTGGTTGGGACCTGCATTTTATGCATGTTGCATAGAAACTGAAAATGCTATTCAGGTTTACATTTGATTTCAAGATATAGAAAGCAGTTTAATCTTCCCTTTCTGTGAATACCAATATTGTAATCACCTAATTTAAGGACTTTTGAACCCGATTAATGATCGCAAGATTGTCAACTCCTTAATCTAATCTAGACTCAAGGATATAAAAACAAAGTACACCATCATTATATTCAACACATGAAACCTTGTACACGACGGCTGTTCCACTTCTATCCCTTCAAAAAAATAATTACTGATGTGCATATCTGTTTGATGGTGCGACCGTATGACCACGACAACGGCACCACGAACGTTGCATCATCAAATATTGGTCGCCAGTCGGGCCGTCCGGTCCCCTGCCGGCCGCCGCGCAATGCATTTCTGAACAGGCCCTCGGAATTCCTGCTTTGATTTCTGCCCTCAAGCACTTCGATTTGTTGCTTGTAGAGCAGCCTGGTCAATCAAAAACATGAGCTCCGCTCAAACACCTCTGGAGATTGAGGTCGGGAAGCGTCAATAATCACTCGATTTTTGTTCGTTAATTGCGCCACGTGAATTTGAAGTTCAACATTGCGTTATTTCTTTTATTTAGGGTATCACGATACCTGCAGGATTAAGACTCCTGTCGTCTCACTTTTAAGTCCCCTTACCCCCTTCAAGTACCAGCACACAGTAGATTAGCGGTACACGTCTACAGTAGATAAACGTTCAACAGCCAGTAGTATGAAGGAGAACTAAGGAAATCGTTAGGCTGTAAACAGCCGCTCTGCCATGAAGCTATTCAGTTAAAATTTATATTTCTCATCTGGCTTCCCCCCATCCTTCACCTTTGCTATTTTTGATTAATAAATGTATCTCAATCTCACCCTTGTGCTCTTTCTTCTCATCTACTCTCGCATTTTTCTTCCGTGAATTTTACCAAATGATCAGCACAGGCCGTCGAGTAAGAAAGGAAGAACAGTTTCTATAATTTCGTCAAACAAACCAAATTAACGTGACCTTGTAACAAGCATCCTATAACACACTGCTGTTGAGCTAAAACCCTCGAGCATAAAATTATAGGTTTTTTGATGATTTCTGCGGACCAGAGCTTATGGTGAATTCTCGATTAAGGGAAACTTGAAAAAATGCTATGCATTCCTCAAATTCAAGGTATTCAACTGATAAATAAATAAACTTTTTGTTCTTGGGTTCGCATTGGTAAATATACAAACCATGGAGTCCTTTGAGCCTTCAAAGTGTCTTTTTTCACAACCAAGCACTCATTTCTTATTACATTCGAACTTAGTTGTGCGCTTGGTGCATCGCAGGATGTTGGATCCAGCAACAGAACACGACACATGAAGCATGCTGAGCATGCGCCTTGCAGTCGCTGAATTCACAAATGTCTCGCCACCTTCTCTTTAAAACATACGACGTGTCTGCTAAAGTTCAAATAGGCAATCGTAAATTCAACACATTGAACTCGTACATGACACACATGTGCTAAGGAAATTCTAGAACCTCATTATATCCAAAACTTGGAGCCTTGTCCTGATGAGGAGCAGAACGCGGATCTTCTACTTTCTCAAGTTAGTTAACCAATAATTTTCCGCTCGACTGCCTTTTTATTAATGTTTTCCCTCGCTGATAATATTTTTGGCAACCCCTTTTTAAACTTTCAGGAATTTTCTTTTGCTATCTCCAGACTCGTATTATAAACCAGCTTTTGTATTTTAAATTGAATACTGTTAAAAGATTACTTTTCCATTACCTAACATGAATAGAATAAAATTTAAGTGATATGGTGAAATTGATTTCAAAAATTTTTGAATCGGGTGAAATTTAATATTGATTTTATCCTCTCTAGAACTCGATGACTAACATGACAGATGAAAACATTTGCTCTCACAATGTACGGCAGGTGTCGTCATATCATGGGATTGACGATCAATGGAGACTCCAGGAGCGTTTGTCAAAACATGTCTTCAGAAAGTGAAATTCGCGAGTGCGTAAAATAAAGCGATCCCACCATAAAATATAGCGATCCCATCATAAAATATAGCGATCCCACCATAAAATATAGCGATCCCACCATAAAATATAGCGATCCCACCATAAAAATTTGAATGTTGTGATAAAAAAATTGCATCTATGAGAGACAAAATATCAAGGAAATTCTACTGATTTTAACCATCACTAAACATTTTATTAATGAAAAAATATTTCCGATGTCACTTTACTTTGAAATGAAGAACTACTGCACATCAAAACTTGCATCAAAAGTTACATTTTATATTATGAATAGCCTATGAATTAATTCGTCAGTTTCCAGAAAGTTTTTCTTAACTCTGACCTAATAAATGGAATATTTAACGACGTATTTAGCCCTGCGAAATTCGCTAGTCGGGGCATCGGGTCCGACAAGATACAGACGGGTTTCGGACTATGTAGGTTTTTGGATTGTCTGTCGGGTTGGGATTCCGGCATCTCTGTAAATAAGGAAGAAAAGAGTGCGGCCAGTGTGAATCACTACGATGTAGATACCCTGTAAATATGTAACTATGTAATATTTTATCGTATTGAAAATAGTCCTCGGAATTCTTCTATTGTATATGAAGTAGAGTGTGTAACTAAGCATCCTCGATACCAGGACTACTATAGACTAGTTTGAGCTCCGTTGCAAGAGATGTTGGAAGTCCAATATTTTGGATGCCGCCTAATATTTTGGATGTCTAATCTTTTGGATGTCTAATATTTCGGATAGGCATTTGACGCGTGACATTTATTCTGGTAACAGTATTCCGCATTTGAAAGGAATGCAGAGGCGCTGAACTGCCTCGAGTAAAAATGGAAAAGTTCGATTAAATTTGTTTTAGGTTTGCGCACCTTAGAAAAAATGTGAAGATCCATTTTATTTTCTGAATTCCTTAGCTTCAGTTGAAGTTTTTTTTGCAGTCCTGTAACTTCCTTGGACCGTTTATTAGGATAAAAATGTATGAATGATGAAGTGATAGCAATTTATTACCATAAAAGAACCGGATTTACTCCAGTGACTTCATGAGCCGCGTCACATACGCGGCCAATATTTTATAACAGAGACGCGTTTTAGCGTTGGTTATAAGGAGGAGCGAATGTCGTGGTTACTGGTTACTGTACAGTCTGCTGTACAATTAAGTCATCGATTTTCTTCGTATTTAACGTATATTTTTTTATTATAAACGGATGTGAGGTATTTAAAATTGGTATCGGAGATTAAAAAGAGACTGATTTTTGAGTTAACACTTTGCAATGAATAAATATCGAGTAGGGATGGGGAAAAAGCTTTATAGATAACTTGATGATCTCGCTGTCTTAGTTCATTGAACCCAACTCATTTGGGTGATAATCTCCCTGCACGACAGCATCAGTGAATCTCAAGCTCAGTCAGCGAGATACCCAACAATTGGTTTTGAAAATTGATTTCCCGATTCCCTAAATTCCATTGATAGTTTATAACTTGGAGCTCACGTAGTCCTCATCAAGAATAAAGGACGCTCATCATTGGAGTGCAAAGTTTTGCATGGAATTACAGTGGGTAAAATTTATAAAGCGAACACGAAACAATGCTAAAGAAGAGCTGGAAGCGCTCCCACCCTCCTGTGGTGTAGGTGCCGGCACTGACGATAGCGAAAGCGGAGCACTAAAACAACCAAACAGTAGCTCATCGATGAGATTTACCCTAGAAAATCGGCGATTAGGAATCAACCTTGATTGTCAAAGAAAATCTGTTAAAATCATGTGTGCCTACGAATGTAGGTGATACACCTCCTTGCAATGTTGGAGAACTAGAATACATTCCAACACAGAATGTATGAACTCGTATGTCTGCTATCGTTTGTGATATATTTACCAATGTTGCTGGAATAGAATACATTCTAATACATGATATATGTACTCGTATGTCTGCTATCGTGGGTGATATACCTACTAATGTTGGAGAAATAGAATACATTCCAATATATTAAATATGTACTTGTTCGTCTACTAATGTTGGCCATGTTTGTACGAATTTATAATGATAGTTGTTCCCGGTAATGTTGATGACATTCACTCTTATTTTGGCTTAAATGATAAACGCTGGAGTTAAAAGTCTAATACTGAGTATTGTCCCACCAATAGTGATGCTAATAAAGCTTACAATGTTAATAATAAATAAGTCAATGTTAGTCGTAAATTTCCGATGTTGATCTAACATTTTTCAACATTCTAACTCGACTTTCCGATGTTGTTACATATATGAAATTCTTTTCATGAAGGACTGACTCCGTTTCCCATATCTGCCCCCCTTAGGTTTTCGTACATACATGCATGTATATTGTACATAGATCGGCAGTGAGATACTTATTCGCGATGTAAAGCAAGTAAACTTACAGCATGATACAATATATAATTAAAACAGTCCATGAGAATTGTGATATGACTGCAATAGTATAATTCTACCCGTTTTGTTAATAAAAAAGCTCTTTGTATTTGGTTTCATTGACCTCTCGAAAGTTTTTCACTAATGGATAATTATTTTTTTCGTAATCAATTGAGATGTTAGTCTTTCGTAACTAATTGATATAATCTTTCGACAATTATTGAGTTATCATTCTTTTGTTATTTATTCCGACATCAATCTTTTGTAATAAATTGAGATGTTTTCTTTCGTAATTAATTGGGAAATTGCTCTTTCGTAATGAATTGTGGTTTTATTCTTTCGTAATTAATTGAGGAATTATTTTTTTACAAAGCCTGGAATAAACTTTTTGAAAATGCTAAAAGCTTTTTATCTCAAATAGTTCGCTTAAAAAAAGTGTCTAATGAAATTTAAAGCTTTAAAACCATCCATACTGATTCTGCGTTGCATTAAAATGCAAATATTTCTGGTCCTTTAGTTTTGACGAGCGCCAGACGTGAAATCATTTTATAGTTCCTCCCTTTTGCAAAAGTTTCCTAGTCTAACTAACGAGTCCTAAACGAATTTTGAACTTTCAAAAGTATGTGCTTGCATGGTTTTTTTGTTTTTATTCAATTGAAATTGGAGGTAAGACTCTCATGTGGACAATAACATTGATAAGCCCAGCTTATTGCGCCTCTGACGGCGTGCGCAGAACTTGAAGAGTTTGGTCAGCATTGACCACAGATGTTTCCAGATTTTTCCAGATACTTCGTTGCAAAAACGTAAGGGTACAATTCGCTCGGTAAACAAAATTCTCTTGGGCACGACATCAATATTGTCGAACAACTTTATCTCAGTATTCACGAGAGCTTCCAAAATTGGAATGGATTGGCCATGTTGTTGTTTCAGCAGAGTCGAATATTCTTTCACGAACGTTTTTACTTTATCTCGCATAATAAGAAGCCACCAATTGTTAATGCTGTAGGCGTAAATGAATACAATTGTAGTAAAATTTCAGTTTAATTTGAGCCAATGAATGAATGAATGAAAAAATTACATCAACGAGAATATGGTTGCAAAAGCATTTAAATATTTAGAATATTGAAATTTTTTCTCGAATAGAAACACGCCCGATGTGCTGACGCATCGTCGGAATTGCCGGAATTGGAGCCGACCTAACCCACTCAAGCCAGAATTTGTTTCCCGCTGACGACTAAACTTTTCCGTTGTTTGGTGTTCGCGTGTCCAAATGAATGTTTGAATGATAAACGCATTCACGAATAAACTCTAGCAGGGGCCTTACAGGGCACATTCGTTACCAGATGTTGAGAAGTGAACCTCGTTAAGATACAAATAACCTTAAAAATAGCAATACCTAACTTTTGTGCTCGTCCCTCAGCATTCGTGGGTTACGAGACTCGACAGCGACGGAGCTGTGCAGCACAGCGACACAAGGCCTCATCAGCCTGTACGGTCAGAAAATAGAAACTGTTCAACTTAAATATTTAAACCAATCATGATGAGAACCGATACATAAATTCCAAAATTACTGGAAAAGAGCGGAGCCAAATATATTCCTTCATACAAGTACACCTAGGCAGGGCAAGTTTGATCCTAATTTTTTGTTGCAAATTATTCCAAATAGTTATTTCTCTCCACAGAATAAGAAATACTAAATTTAAAATATGTTTCTCATATTCTGACATAAACTTGAAAATTACAACGAGGGCTTCACCGAATGGCATCATCTCGGTCCCATGAAATTATCAGAGAATCCCTGTGAGAGAAGCTGCGGTCGCTAAAGCGATTGCATTTCGAAAAAAAGTTCTCTTGCGTTCTGGTTTGTGCACGACAAGGTTCGTGCCCCACCAGCTGGTCCTCTGACACCCATCTAGCAGGTGAGATGTGAGCTCAGAGGCATAAGACGCAAGGCAAGTCTTGGCGTTTTCAAACAAAACAAAGACTAACGAACTGTAATGGAATCATAACAGAAATAATGTATGACAAAGAACATCAGCGTGAACGAGATCTATGGGCTTTCTTACAGCCTAAAATATATACTTTTTAAGTATGAGGAGGAAGGTACATAGAAAGTACTTGCTTAGAGCTTGCATATGTATATCTCTTGATTTCTAAAAAAAGTAATTTGTTTGAACATTATTTCCATGAGTGTCATTTTCAATGTTAAATCGTAGTTAAAATCACGCTATTATCATTATCGTTAATATACAAGCTAACTATTTCACATAGAGTAAATTACTTACACGTGGTTCATGTGTATGTTAAACTTGCTTAGAAAATACTATAACAGTTTAACAATTAGCGTACGCCCCAAACTCGGTGTGTTTCTTCAGTCTTTACGTCGGGAACTCGATGAAGGCGAACGTCTCTTTTTCTTTGCCTCTCAATTATGTGATAGTTTTTTGTGCTCAGGAAAAATGTTGGAGAGTTGCCAGTCGCAAACTGAGGCTTGTTTACAGAGGCGATTGTGTCTCCGGTGCTGGCTTTGTTTTGTGGCTAATAGTCAGGACCAATATTTTGCTGCGCAAACTCGGCGTCTCTCAAGGGGCCGCAGCTTCTGCGTGCGCTCTCTCTTTCTCTCTCACTCTCTGTCTGTCGCTTCAGACATCGTGGCCATCGGACCCAGACTGCACGAACGGACAGAGGCGTGAATCATGGGCTAGCTTTGTGATGTTTTCTGACGCTTACAAAAAACAGGAACTTCAGATTAATGAAGAAAGGCTTCGAGGTTTGCCTGAAATATAAAGAATCGAACACTGGGACAGGACTCGCAGGAAGAGCTGAGTGTTTGCTTTGTGCTGTGGTAAATGACGGAGACTACGGACTTGTAAAATATGAAACCGAGGGCTTGACGAAAATGGTGAATGAATTACAGTTTGTATTTTGATTAGTTTTTAATGTTCGGCACCCAACAGAAATACATTTGTAGATATCAAACAATTATGCACGCAATAGCCTCGACAAGGTGGACCATGGTATTCTATTTAAAAAACTGAGAGCCCTAAACATCGGTGGAGAGC